>JASGAT010356535.1:0-22475 GCA_030220025.1 Chelon auratus | reverse complement strand
CTGTAATACTGAACAAAATTTGCATTTAGGACTACTAAACACGGATAGCAGCATCAAAGCATGTGTATTCCTGGTTTATTGACCTGTTATATCATTTTATCAAGACCCAACAGGGTTTCTACTAGATGATGTGTTAGTACACCTACTGCACAGTCAGTTCTTTATTATATCAATACTTGGTGTCTTTTTAAATGATTAGATCTGGTAGCAAAAATGTGACCTTTTTAAAATAGTGTATTTACATATCACAAGGTTCAAACTGCACAACTTGTGTTGATTTTGTTTTCTTCCCCCAGATGATAATTTGTTCAGGCAGCTAAGATACAATTCGCAGTCTTTGTACTGCGGAGCAATCTGTGACAAATTACACCCGCGCTGAAAACCCTCGTGACGCACGGACCCTTGGATTGCGCACACAGAGGCACAGCGGACGTCGTGACGAGCCTGTCGCGTGTCCGCTTTAAAATTGCTCACAGCGTCACACAGTGACTCCGTGAATACACGATACCGTCTGTGTGTTTTGCAAGCTTTATATGTAGTTTGAACACAGACAAAGACGTGGAAAGGTGGACGGAAGACGTATGGTTTCCCTGATGCCATAGTCTGCCTCGATATGACACGATGAGGCGCAGGGGTGCAGAGACAGTGGTTATTCAATGAGCCTCTTCCTACAACAAACGCTGAACGGTGTATTAAAGGTCCATGCTAAATTCTCCATGAAGATCATCTAAGGCCACAATGTTCGCTGAAGAAAGTAAAATGTAAACACTATAGAAAAAAAAAAGAGAAGAGAAAGTGTCATGGTATCCGTGCAGGATAAAAAAAAAAGAAGCCATTATTACAATATCACAAAGCACGGCTGTGGCATATTAAATGAGAGCGTGTACCTTATGACAGAAGGCACTTCAACAACTACTCCTAGTGCCCTGTTTTGGAGCAGACCCACTGTTTATCTCCTGATCATCTCCATCCTCCTCCTCTTCTTCCTCTTCTTGCCAGCCACCCAGTTGGACAGGTGCGGGCATGGAAATACTATGTGCCTGGAAACCTGAGAAGGAAAGAGCGGAGACTGTTGGTTTGGAGTCGAATCTTGCGCCATCTCTGCGATTAACCGCAACAGATTTCAGTTGTTTCCACCTTTAATTTGATGCCTTCAAATGCCATTCACTTGGCAAGTTTACATACTGCTTCATGCCTGTGTTACATTACTGTTGTCAGTGCAGGCTTGGTTTCTGTAATATCCTATCAGCTTGACGAAAATTAAAGCGGACACAATATCTCATATCATTGCAGGTTCTAGACGTTTAGGTCGCAGTCATCGTTTCAGCACTACACACACTTTTCACACCAAGAAGAATCAATTGATTTAAGTGCTGAAATATTTATAAATCAACATTCCCACTCGAAACTGAGTCACACATGACGTAAAGCACTTCAGAGTCGACGTTGTCATTTACCAGTGTTTGTGTGCAGATCTCTCATTGGCACTGGATTCTGCCACTGCCCTGACGTTCTCTGTGGATGGGAGCTCTGCTGGTGGAGCTGGAGACACAAACAGTTAGTCAGTGTGCAGCAGAGCTCTAAGAGTGGCGGTCTGCGAATTATATTCAAAGTGCTGCTCTGCCCTAGATCTGTCTTTTGAGTGTGAAAGCATTAGAAGATATTTTTAATGTGATAATTATTTTGGTGGTTACCAACGAAGTCCTTTGCAAACAACATGAATTTGAGACACTGTTAAGACACGTTAAAGCTTTTACAGGGTGTCTGTATGAACATACATTTTGGGGTAGCTCAAAAGAAAAGGAGGATTTACAGTACAGTATATTCACACTGATCAGGCATAACATTATGACTAATATCCTAATATTGTGTGGGTTTCCCTTCTGCCTCCAAAACAGTTGTGACTCGTCAGAGAATGGCATGGGCTATCTGAGGGTGTCCTGCGGTGTCTGGCAACAAAATATCGTTGGTGGGGGGCGTTGGGTCCTATGGGTTGAGATCTGTGGATCAGGGTTACTCCAGTGCATTCCACAGATATTTGATCCGTTTGGGATCTAGTGAATTTGGAGGCCGGGTCAACACCTTGTGCTGTTTTTCATGGCTGCTGCCATCAAGGAGTGTCATTGCTATGGGGTGGGTGGTACATGTCTAAGTAACATCCACACGAATGCTAGGTCCAGACGTTTCCCATCAGAACATTGTATTGTCACAAGATGGTCAATGCTATTTACTTCTCCAGTCAGTGGTTTTAATGTTGTGGCTGATCGGTGTATATTAACATTAAGTGCTGATGGTTTAAGTTCATGGCTTTGAAATTACCTCATGCATGTAGATGGCATGGAGACTCATCTCCGCAGAGGCAAACTCTGAGTGCAGCGCATTGTTCCTCATGCGAGAGTCACTATTAGACATACTGAAACAGAAAGCACAAAGAGAAAGTGAAAAACAAGCGTTTGCATTTGTTTATCAATGCCTGTTCTGTCAGCGGTATATTAATACGGCAGTCCAAAATGTAACACGGCAAAAAAAAAAACAACCTGTCAATGATGGTGCGATCACTGCGGTACATGGTGGTCTCGGCGTGGATGGAGGAGGGCAGGAGGCCGTGCGAGCGGCCGCGGCTTGTACTGGGTAGCTGGGAGGTGGACAGAGAGGCCAGGACGCTGGCTGCAGCAGAAGCAGCCGTGCTGGGTGGGATGAAGCGATGGTCTCGCCCCTGTAGTCCAGATGCAGTCAGAATGGGGTGAGCCAGGACGCTGGCCAAAAGATTATCAGGCTGGAAACAATAACAACACATCTGAGAGTAAATACATTGT
This sequence comes from Chelon auratus, assembly GCA_030220025.1. Classification (NCBI taxonomy): domain Eukaryota; kingdom Metazoa; phylum Chordata; class Actinopteri; order Mugiliformes; family Mugilidae; genus Chelon; species Chelon auratus. Next base: position 19,659 of record JASGAT010356535.1, on the reverse strand, counting down.
CAACAGAGCAGAAATGTTGAGACCGTAGTTGTTAGGGGATATAGAGTAAATATGTAGAGTGGTTGGTGTTCATGTGAGTGCTGTACTTCTCACGATTCCTACCCCGGTTCCAGATGTGTTGGACTGTAATGAGGTGCAGAGAGGAGCCTCTGAGAGCAGCAGCTGGGTGGAGGGGCCTCCCTGCGCATCATGCTGCACCTTCTCCTTCAAATGGCTGATAAACACGGAGCTCTCCTGAGGCGGCTGCCAGCGCGGGTTCTTGATGGTGAAATGCATGAGGGACAACTCCGTCTTGCCGTTCTCTGCCTGCTGGTAGATGGAGGCCTCCGTCTGGCCCTCCGACAACCACTGCAGAAACATCCACAGACACACAGGAAATTCAAGACACCGCAGCTTGACGGAAAAATCCCGACGCAGCAATGAGAGATGAAGTCTTACCGTAGGGTTTCCGTGGCGCCTGATGTCCATCTGCGCAAAGGAGCAGATGTCTCCAACTCCAACCACCTCCACAGTGAAGTTCCTGAAGAAGTCAATGATTTCTAGAGACTTGTTCCTCAGGATGAAGATGAGAATGAAGGGCGTGACGATAGGACTGAGCAGCTCCTCCAAGATAAACACCTGATTAGTACAGAAATGTTCATTTTAGTTTATCGGCTTTTATAGAATACATTCATTTTCTAAAGTCTAAATGTAGATTGCTGTTCACCAAAATGCACCACAAAATCTGTACCACATCCGTGTCACTGTTCACCACCGAAAACGCATCCACGACGTCAGTTTGCTGAGCGTGACAAATGAGTTCCTATCCACCGAGCCTATGCCCTCCTCACCGCTTTGTACTGGAACAGCTGTGCCACCTCGTCTCGGGTCTCGCTCTTGTTAGCGTTGCCCCTCCAGTGGTCTGGCATGTAGTGAATGTGTGCCAGCACGCACTGCAGCAGCTGTTCCGGACACCACACCATATGCTCGTCTGGGATGAAAGACCTGGCGTAGGGCAGGTAGGAAACATCAACATCACCACAGCACGTTCACTGTACAAAATTGATTTATTTCTTCTGTACGGCACTTCCGTGTGTTTTTTTTTAAATAAAGTTGGCTTGGACTGATATACACTAAAATGATTTTAGTGTGCTACTGTAGTATATCTGTATATTATTATATAAAAAGCAAGTGTATCGATTTGATCAAACTACTTTTTTTTTGTCTTACGCCTACTGGTAATGATCCAGAAAGGCCTCAAGAGACAAAACAAAGATCCGAAGACTCACCTGGTGATAGTTATGACCACCCCCAGTACAGTGATAGCAGTCAGGATGTGCTGCACCGTCAGAACGTCCTCATCATAAACTGTCAGTGCAATGAGAACGGCCAACACCGAGCCCGAGAAGAAGGCAATGTTCTTAGCAAGCACCGTCAGCAGGGGCGAGGTAAAGGAGTTCATGTATTTAGAAGTGGGTTTGTAGCCGCGGCCCAATCGCCCGTGCAGCTCGTGGTCCAGCTCGTTGAAGTGGCGCAGGTACAGGCGGCCGTAGAGGGACCAACGGCGTGCGCCCAGACTCCCGGGCTCTCTACGGATCACTTCCGTGTAGCTGAAGAAAGCGTAGAGCACCTGCCACACCAGGATGAAGGGGCACAGCAGCAAATTGGCCAAACCCATCAGCAGGATGACTCGACTCAGCTGCTGGGCCAGCTCCAGGCGGTTTCCACTGCGCTTGTACTTGGGGTGTAGGTTCCACTTATTCTGAAAGAGAGAGCCGGGACCCCAGAAAAGGATGAGCTCAAAGTTGTACTTGAGGCCCTGGGTTAGGAACACCACGTTGCCCAGCAGGGGGAGCTGCAGCTGCACCGGCAGCAGTGATTTGTTTATCATGGCCACCATGTAGTTCTTAAAGCGCAGGATGCGGTGATAGATGTCAAGTTCTGTCAGCTCTTTCTTGTGTATGCACATTTGCTGTTCTCTCTGCAGACTGATGAGTCGATCCTGGACTTCCTGCCATGTGAAGTTGCATAGTTCATCCTGGGTCAAAAAAAAAAGGAGAACTAAGTATTCCAACTATGCATGACACATAAAAAAGACTGATGTGGATTATCTTTTGCTGGTACCTGGTGAGGCCTCAAGGTGCATCACTTACCATTCTGATCTTGAGGGCTTTGATGTAGAACTGCCGGATCTCCCAGTAGCTCAAAACGTTGCAAAAGACTTTAACGAGACGATAGATCCAGAAGATGGCAGCCATGATGAGAAGAAAGATGATCCAGCTGTCGTCTTGAATCCTGAATAAAAGGTTAGATGCAGATGCAATCAAACATGTCAGAACATTTAGACTTTTAGAAGGGGATAGTACTTTAATCACATAGCTGTTTTCAATACTGTAAATGTGTGTATATATATGTATATAAGCTACCCCCATCGAAGTTTACATTTTGAATTTACAGTCTATTTTATTTGAATCAGTTTCACATTTACCTACCTGCAATTATTACTGTTTTACTGTAGTACTTTTTTACTACTGGCTGCAGGTACAAACATACATTTCACTGTGCATTGTACTATGTACTCTTATCTTATCTTATCTAAAATAGCAAACAAAAACATTTTATCGGTAACATGAAAAGTGGTTATGGTGGATGACAAGTTCTTTAAGAAGATTAACATTCATAGTCACTATTCAGAGAACCACACATGACACCACCTCTCCTCCTATGACTTTGTAAGATGACCCCTTACTTTAGTATTTAAATAGCAAGGTGGGGAGCTGACTAACTAGTGCTTACAACTAGTAGTTCGAAAAGCAGCTTTGGGACCACAAGGTCACAGGTTCACACTGCCCTATGCCCACGGATGAGGTGCTGTATAGCTGCTCGCTGCTGTGTGAATGAATGAATGAATGAATGAATGGGCTAAATGCAGAGAATGAATTTGAAAAAATGAATGTATGCTGTCCTGGTTTGGGGATTAAGTATCTTCCTGCAAATTCCGTTCAAATTCTGCAAATCAGTGCAATTATTAAATCTCTACATGATTTAGGTGGATTACATGACATAATGTCCTTTAATATGAGGTTATTTCAGAGGTAATAAATAAAATATAATACTGTTATCAGAACAAGCATGTTCAAATCTGCCTTCAAAGGGAAATTAGAGATGGGGTATGAAGAGGACAGAGAGATTCCACGCCGTCCAGGACAAGCCGTTCCCAAATTAGAATTCCAAGCGGCTGAACGTCACCGACTATGATATAAACAACTATTGAGCCACAGTCTGAGTCAGGAAACAAATTGATACAAGTCCTAGGTGGAGAAAACATGCTGTGCCTTGGCTAAATGTTGTAAAAGAAAATATATATACATGACACATGACACTTCACCAGCAGCAAGCCACTGAAGTGTCATGAGGTAGTCAGCCTGCTGGCACGGCCGTGTTGTCAGTATCTCGGTTGGCCACTTGTACCTCACTGAAGCTATCAGTTACAGTGCAGACAAACACCTTCCGCCAAGTAACCATGAGTTGCAGGACGGCTGCTGTTCACAGCTACAGATCTCAGGTTGAAATCAACAACCGAGAAAGAAAAACATTTCACAGAAAGAGACGTCACTTGTATTTGTAATTCACTTTAAAATAACACTGTGGAAGAAGCTGTTACTACTACCGGCACTGGGATACGCTTGTGTGAAGTGTGTTTGAGAGAATAATGATCAACAAAATACATCGTTTGGATCAGATTGTCACAATTTGAAAGTGTGTTGAGATGAGTTTGATAACACACGACTGTACCCTTTTCTGCTTTATAGTATTGACAGTTAATTAAGTAAATGACACAAAGAGTCATTTCTTGGCATTATAAATATATGAAAGCTTTAGCAAATGTTCAAAAAACAATCAAGAAACCTGCATGATACAGCTAAATATTTTATGCTACCATTCCATTTTGCTATTCTGTGAATGTAACTGTATCTTGCAGTCCGAAGCCATATCTAACTCAATTTCAAGATTGAAAGTCCAGCTGAAACAGTATTATATCCGACAAATAACATCTCTCTAAAGGCCTGCCTCTAATCCTACACTCTGCTCGAGAACAAAGCAACTAATCATACTGGATGGAGAGAGAGGACAGGCACATCAGACATTACTTTTCCGATTAATTCAACTCATTTTGATCCCATAAGAACAAAAATACAATTTCACGCAGCTCTGCTGTGTCTGCCATTGCATTAAATCTCATTACCTCTGAGTGCACTGCTGGGTAGGAAGTATAGCATCTGGCAGAGTGACTTTGTTCCTGTCCAAAGGGTTCTGGCCTGGTCCGGTGTGGTTGACGGCTCGGTTGGCAAACAGGACATCATACTCCACGCAGTTGACAAGGAACGTTGTGAATGTGACGACAAACAACAACTGACTATAAGGGGGAAAAAAAGGAAAAAGAGATTAAGCTTCATATATAAATGCTATATATAATGTCGAGACGAGGGCTATATTTAATTTGTAACAATCAAGCCACAAACAGTGAACTATGATAAATGATTGTAACACTGTGGTTAAGACAAATCAACTGGAATGAACTTATTAGATGCTTTGACATAGATGTTTTGTCATAATGTGGCCAGGCTTTCAGTAGCTAATGATAGGCTCATATTAATATGCCCATTGTGGCCAGACTCTGACAAACATCAGACCAGGAACCAATAATAGAGGCGGCTTACCAGCATGACAACGCATCAATAAATATCTCAAGCAACACAGCAAGAATAAACAAAAAAAATAAATAAAATAGATGCTACACTGCCAAGGAAACATTCTGATATAAGTAAAACTGCTGCACTGGTAAGTTAGCAAGGAAACATGCTGATACAAAAGTACACAATTTTCATTTTGCTTGAGACTCATGTACAGCTGTTTTTGAAGTCATGTGTCTGAGCTTGATCGTGCTGAGGCCTGAGGCACACTTAACTTTCAAAACAACTTTAAAAAGCTCCCAGTGACCTAAATGAAGCCCAAGACTTGGTGAAAGCAAACATTCTCCTGGAACTGGAAACGTAACCCAGCGGTTTAAACTTCAAGTGTAATCCATTCAATGCATGCCGAAGATTTTTGTGAATACTTACACAAGTTCAAAGAACTCTGACAACATCATACAGGCAAAGCCATTCTTTTGATGGAAATGATAGATGTGGACAGCACGGTTAAGGGAAATCTCAAGACAGCATTTCAACATTAAATATTATTTTATACTCGGGACAACACATGATATTATAAATTACTCACGACTCACTATGAATCTTGCACCATCACAGAGAGTATGTAGCTATCAGATGGTAAACACTGTTAATGTTACCATATTACATGTTAATACTGACAGTTTGTGTCAGCACATAATTATTTTAAAGGATATCCTTGTGAAGAAGTTATCCAAGTTCTTGATATGGTGCCATGAGTCTGTAACAGAAATGGAAACATTAGATAACTGGAAGAAGAACTTTAATCTAGCTGCATCAGTAGCTTTTTTGATGACAGTCTTACAAAACCCACACAGACAGTCAAAATAAGGACAATTTTTGCTCACTTTAGTGGTAATAACATGTTTACCTTTCAGGCCTTCAGGCACATGCACCAGTAAATCCTCCTCTCCTGGTGGCGAGTCCTCCTCGAAGTCCTCAATTCTCTGATACTCCTGGTAAGCTTCAAAGTTGGCCATTGTGCTTCACATTCTCCAGGTCGCTTCCGACTGGCGAGCTTCTTCTTGTAGTAAACACGAAACGAAAAGCAGACCTCGCAACCTCTGCTACATTCTGCAGCTAGCTACTTAGCAGCATTCCAAGTGAGGCTAACATTAGCTTGCTAACTTGCTAGCCGGACGGACAGCGATTGTGTAACTCTACACTAGCATGTTGACACGAAAAAGAGTTAAACGAATTCAGACCGCCAAGCTTAGGTGGATAAACTAATGGGTGTTTTTTACGCTGACAGAAAATTGCCACCCAAGACAGATGTCTGGAGGACGGCTAGCCTGTGAATGATTCAGCCAGTCGTGTAGTCAGGGTGACACGGTTTGTTTTGTTCCCGACTGTTGGTCAGTCCATCTGCTGCCCCTGGTTTACTTTCGTCTTCTGCTTCGAGTCCAGCCTCGTCCAGAGCTCGTTTAGTAAACACGGACGAGTTTCAGATACGATACGGTGGTCTTCGGTGTACCCCGAGGTCCGTTAGTTGCTTTCCAAAAAACACACCATCCTGTGCTCGTCCACTGTTTTTGTCTTTCACGAATAAATGTCAACAAACGCCGTTGACGTCACATCCGCTCAAACCGCCGCCACTTCCGGCTGTCAGTTGTAGTTTTTGTAGAGATTTTCACCAAAAAGTCTGTTATACCTGGTTTGTTTAACAGTGTGGCTGTAGAAAATTCAAAAAATAAAATAGCACTATGTGTTTTAAAAATAAATAAATAAAAAAAAAATATTCAAATTAAAGCCGCGGTCCTCTGTAGTCCCAGAAATGCACTCTGGGACAGTATCAACATGGCAGCCTGCAGGTTGCCGTTGGATTACTGTAGAGCTTAGCGATTACTTTGAAGCTAATCACTGAAACAAGCATCAAACATGTTTCAGTTGCTCTGTTGTAGAGCAACCATCACCGCTCCACTGCGGCCACTGTCCTTATACCCGCGATGCAATAAATCAGACATATGGAGGCTTTCACGGTAGGTTAATGTGACCGGTAGCTAGTGTGGCTAATGACAGCCGACCTGGATCTGCAGTCTGTTGGGTAATTACCTCTGGCACAGTTGGCTAACAATGATTTTCCGGGCAAGAGTTGGAACAAACAGTCAATCGACAACATTTTTTCATACATAAGTTAATTTGCCATCTGAGCATTTAACACGAAACAGAAACAACATGAAATATCAACAGAATTTTTATAATAAAGTTGATCAATTGCTTGAATGCCTGGACTTTGGACAGTTAGGCTGATTTATATATTTGCAGATTAAAATTATCTTATTGTAGCTGTACCTGTATTGTGTGTATATATATTTTTTCAGAGGGGGTCAGGGGTGTTAAACTCTTTTTATTTCAGGGGCCACATACAGCCCAGACCAGTAACATAATAACATAATAACCTATAAATAATATTTTTTCCTTTTGATTTAGCGCAAAGAAGAATGAGTACATTATGAAAATGTTGTTGTTGACAATGTCTATTAACAACCTGAAATTTCTTTTAATAATAAAATAAGTGCAATGATGGGTATTAAGGTTACGGTATTAGATAGATAGATAGATAGATAGACTTGTCACATGCACAGTTATACACAGAACAATGTACAGTGAAATGTATTTTAGTACCTGCAGCCAGTAGTAAAAAAACAAACAAACCAGTAATAATTCCACACAGCACACATAATCTATCTAATCTAATCTAATTTACAATATTGCAGCAGTGTCAGTGTTACGGATGAATGGACGAATAGCTGGTTTGCTTTCTAATGTGACTAATCAATAATAATAATTGTAGTTGCGTCCCTAATTAAAGCCTAAAGACTGTGTACATAAACATGTAATGATTTCTCAGATGTATTGCTTTTGGTAGATTAGTTTTACAAAGCGTTCTTGGTTTTTAATTATATACATATTGTGTTTTATATCGAGGTGGTATACATCTCCTGGCTCTACTGTATCCAGCTCCTCACAGCAGCCTGCCAATGCTGTCGGTCGCTTCTGGATCTTGGCTCAGAGAGCAGTCCGGCAGTCCGCCACCCGGACTTCAAAACCCCCAGGAGTGGCTTTCAGGTTCATCCTGGGACCGGCACTGCTTACTGTCTCAGCACGGCTGCTCTGCCACGTAGCTCACTGCGAGGCGGATGTAAATAACAACACCCCGGTGGAAGCTGTAGCCAAAACTCCAGCGCCCGTGTTCAAATGGCATATCCTGTGGGAATTTGTCAAACCTCAGCTGTTTGCTCTCGTCTGTGCTGTTGTAGTAAGTCTTCAAGTCAACTGAAAGTCAGTGAAACAAAATATGACACATACTATTTAAGACATTCATGCTAATCAGTTAAATTACTCTCTTTTCAGCTAGCTTTTGGTGCCGCCATCTTGAACATTCAAATCCCATTATTGCTTGGGGAACTGGTGAATGTTGTGGCACGCTACTTGAGAGAACACACGGGGAGTTATATCAACGAGATTAGAGGTCCTGCCCTGAAATTACTGGGACTGTATGCTATCCAAGTAAGTGCACCAGAAATCTGAAAAAAAATCAAACACTGAATTTTCCTTGGGATAAATAAATAAATATATCTATCTATCTATCTATCTATCTACCTATCTTTCTATCTATCTACCTATCTATGCAGATGCACAAATTACTGTGCCAGTGCTTTGACCAGTAAAACCAGTTTATGATGGGCTCAATATTTACACAGTACACAGCATGTTAACTGACAATACAAAACAACATCATAACTACCTCAGTCCTGAACTCTCTAATATACAAAATAATGATTCAGCTTTGTTTATTTTTGAACAATATCATATTGTTGTGTTTCTGGAACACATTTTCTCTTCAACTTACTAATTTGGTACTTCTGTACAGATCTCACTGTATAAAAGTATTTCTTTTTCTCAAAGTTATGATGTCCATTTGCATTTGTATGCTCAGTTCCACTCACTGCCACTTACACAATATATAATGCATGGAAATGTTGCAGCTATTTAGTGTAATATGGTCTATTGATTAATCACCGTCTTTTGCAGGGCATGCTAACAAGTGGCTACATCATCCTGCTCTCAAGGGTGGGGGAGAGAGTAGCGGCGGACATGAGGAAGACCCTTTTTGCTTCCTTGTTGAGGTATTCCTCAGTGTTGACTTAGAGCAAAACATGCACATATTTGATGTTAAATAAAATGGCAACAGGTGACATTGCCGTCCTCTTTCCTCAGGCAAGACGTGGCTTTCTTCGACGCCAATAAAACTGGGCAGCTGGTGAATCGTTTGACTGCTGACATTCAGGAGTTCAAGTCGTCCTTTAAACTTGTCATTTCTCAGGTATTATCACTATTCACCGGTCCGAGTGCGGCATCAACGTGCTTGTGTCGCTAAAGATCGTCTTCTGATTCCCGTCTTTTTGCCACTGTTTGCAGGGTCTGCGGAGTATCACACAGACGGTCGGATGTTTCGTGTCTCTCTATATCATCTCCCCAAAACTCACAGGTTTGACAGTAGTCGTCCTCCCCTGTCTGGTGGGAGCAGGAGCTCTCATCGGCTCATTCCTCCGCAAACTGTCCCGTTTGGCTCAGGAGCAGGTGACACCATATGTTCTATTTAATGTAGTTTTAATTTTCCTCTAATCTTTGTTACAATTGGATCATATTTATTACTTGTATATTTTCATCACAAAGTCCATTTCCTGTATAGAAAAAGAAAAAAAAATCAGGTTTTCAAAATGCTAAAAAGTTAAAAGCGAAGACATTATTCAGGAAATGTGGTAATGAAGCTGAGGGTCCTCTTCTCTCTCACTACTGTGTAGATCTGTTCTCATTACTGCCCTCAAAAGTTTGCAAAAGATACAGAGTTTCTTGCCACTAGCGCTGGGAATAATCAGTATGCTTGAATCACTATTCTTTGCAATCTTTGTGAGCTGAAGTTGTCGTCTGACTGTATCTTCACATTGTCAACTTCAAGGTGGCAAAAGCAACGGGAGTGGCAGACGAGGCGCTTGGTAATGTGCGGACAGTGAAAGCTTTTGCGATGGAGGAACGGGAACTCCAGTAAGTGAGAGTATATTGTGGTAGCTTTAGTATTTTCAGAGACACCGTACACTGTATGTTGGCGTGTCAGACATAATATGTTTCAACCCCGCCCCCTCTCTGCAGATTATATGCATACGAAGTTGACAAATCATGTGAGATGAATGAAAATCTTGGTGCTGGTATAGCCATTTTTCAAGGACTGTCAAACATTGCTCTGAACTGTAAGTCACTTTTACACCGTTAACTGATGAACACAATGTTAAAGACACTGCTACTGTATCTCAGAACGTCTTACGTTTTATCATCTGTGCTGCTGATACAGGCATTGTCCTTGGAACTATTTTTGCTGGAGGGACTTTAATTTCAAACAATGAACTGTCTCCTGGAGACCTCATGTCTTTCTTGGTTGCATCTCAGACTGTTCAGAGGTAAAAGACTAAACTTGTACCACAATGACTGCTCTGTAATATAGAGTATATCAGGGTATAACTCATATTCTCTTGGTGCTTAGGTCTTTGGCGAGTATTTCTATTCTTTTTGGACAGGTGAGTAAAATCTTATGTTCAGTATTGAATTTATTATCTGACAATTGGGTTTAAACTTCATCTTTATATAACGTGTGCATGTAGATACTTGAACAGACAATACCTGACATTTCTTGCAGATGGTGAGAGGAATAAGCTCTGGGGCCCGTGTTTTTGAATACCTTTCTTTGAAGCCTACAATCCCCCTCTCTGGAGGAGGACGCATTCCCTACCATTCCCTGACAGGAAGAGTGGACTTTATGAACATTTCATTCAGGTTGAAATCATATTATATATTATAAACTGAAGTAAATGTCTATGCTAGACTGTAACCAGACATGAACTTTTTATTTTTATTTTGCGTGTCTTTATAGTTATCCAACAAGACCCGGCCATCAAATCTTAAATAGGTTCAGCTTGACGCTGCCGCCCAGTAAAACCGTTGCTATTGTTGGAGAATCTGGAGGAGGTCATTTATGAGATTCTTATCTTAATTCTATGACATTTAAACATTTAAATGGTGAGCTCATAAGCTTTTAACCCTGCAGGGAAGTCCACAGTGGCGTCCTTGATGGAGCGTTTCTATGACCCGACCAGCGGCGTCATCATGTTGGACGGCCTCGACATTAAGACACTCGACCTGTCCTGGCTAAGGGGGCAAGTCATTGGATTCATCAACCAGGTAAAGACTGATCGTTATTTTAAAATATAAATACTCATTTTAATAAAAGAAGCTCTACTCTACTATATTTTCATCACTCTTTGTAGGAGCCAGTTTTGTTTGGTTCATCCATCATGGACAACATTCGCTTCGGGAAGCCAGAGGCTACAGATGCTGAGGTGATTAATGCAGCAAAGCAAGCCAATGCTCATCGCTTCATTACAAGTTTCCCAGACGGTTATAACACCATGGTTGGTAAGTCTCATTTAAGCTTTGACTGCTATTTTAATAGCGTTTGGCAGGTCAAATCTAATCTTTAGATTTGTTTTATACTCCAGGCGAGCGAGGTGTGACGCTGTCGGGTGGCCAGAAACAGCGCATCGCCATCGCCCGCGCCTTGATCAAGAACCCCAGCATCCTGGTGCTGGATGAAGCCACCAGCGCTCTGGATGCAGAATCCGAACGGGTGGTGCAGGAGGCTCTGGACAGGGCCACAAGGGGTCGCACTGTGCTAATCATCGCCCACCGTCTCAGCACCATTCAGGCGGCTGACCTAATCTGTGTCATGAGCAATGGCCGCATTGTGGAGGTGAGGAGGCAGGGTACACGGAGAAACGGAGGTGCTCTTATCTCAGATTAAGTGTCTCAGCTAATTTAACAGAGAAGCTTACAAGTTGACCGAAGCACTAAAAAGAAATGACTTCATTCAGCGTTCAGTAATGGATACACGGGTTGCTTCCATCTAACTGTACTGACTGTGTAACATAATTTCTAATTATGTCTAATAGCTTCCTATTTTCTTTACAGGCTGGGACACACCTGGAGCTGCTGAGCAAAGGAGGACTTTACTCTGATCTGATCCGCAGACAAAGAGCGGAGGGGCAGAAATAAATTCATATTTGTTTACAGTAGATTCACAATAAATTAAATGCATAGAGGAGAGTCGCACTGAACTGATCAGTTACATAGAATGTGAATTTACCAGCTCTGTGTCTAGTTTTGGTGAGAAAATATAAAAGTGGACCAACTGGATCAACTTGAGATGGTTAACCACACTACTGTACAGTCCTTATCTTAAATGAGTCTTTAATAACAGTTTTATCTTGTACAGAATTAAAGATGCATTGATTCAAAATTGTTCCATTTCTCTTTTGTGGATCTTTATGCGCTGACTTTAATTTCTTTTGTCTTAGATAGAGGTGAAGAAAATTAACACTGATGTTTTTAAAAGAAGTCAGACAGAGGTCAGGGAGGTTATGTCTGTTTTTGCACCTAGATTATCTTCCTTAACATTAAAAACTGTATTTTAAAGCTGAAACATGCCTCTTTAAAGGATTTTACTAACTGTAAGTTACTTGAATGTGCTGTGGCAGAAACTACAAACTTTACAGCCAACATTCAACCCTACATAGAGGGTTAGATGCTCAAATGATTTTGAGTGCTGCATAATTTCAGTATTCTGGCTCAAAGCCCTGTACATTTGTTAATACTAGCGATCTGTATTCGCTAATTGTGTTTTTGGCTTATTGGCTGTTTTGGAACAAATGAAGACCTGACACCATTAAACAGACAAATTACACCATATGGGAAATACACTCAACAAATCAACACGTAGTCACACAGCTGCCTAGAATCCATCTGCAGTTTGAGATTTGATTAGAAATGATAAATCAGGGAAGCAGGCTTGGTTTAGAAATCACTTGCAGCCTGCAGCATCACATCACTAAAACTTACTGGAAGTCTGGTGGTGCTTGGACATGACTAATGTGAAACAGCTCAAATTGTTCACAGATATTTTGCCTTTGTTTTGCCATCACATGCTCTAAAATACATGTCTGAAAAGCTACTTAACAAGATGTTGCTGCATCCTGCAACGTCGCAGTTCACCTCCCAGCCTCTAGATGACCAACAAGACCAGCTAGGCTGCAAACCGACTAGAAGCAGCTAGCTAACGCCAGCTATCACAACATTACCCTGCCACTGTTTTCACTGTCAGTCGTCGGTTGGCGAGCTTGCTCGAGGCTGGCTTCACAGGCCAAACATGCAGAAATATGAGAAGCTTGAAAAAATCGGAGAGGGTAAGTTTCCTGCGCTTTTAAATTAAGTTAATGTCTGCTAGCCCGGTATGCTAACCTAGCACTCATACTGATTCAGGGTTGGCTAAGGTTAGCTTGAGAGCACACTTTATATTTGCGCTTATTATAATACAAAGAAACATACAAAGCGGTTTGTACAGGATTTACCCGCTTTAGTGTATTGTTGATAATATCCGACAGAAGATTTCTGTCTTGTCATTTAATCCGGTTTTAACTAGCTAACGGTGGGTAAAAAGCTAGCTAGCTATCTAGCTAATGTGAGCTTGCTGTTGCTATCCCGTTGCTATGCCATTCATCTGGGACGCCAACTGTGCTTTACCTGAACGCTATCTTCTCCGTAGGTACGTACGGGACCGTTTTCAAAGCCAAAAACAGAGAAACCCACGAAATTGTGGCGTTGAAAAGGGTGAGGCTGGACGACGACGACGAGGTTTGTATTCTGGATAATTATGACAGCTCCAGTGTTGGCTAGCTACTTGTTAGCAGGCTAGTGCTAAAGCCAGATTTCACTGCTTTCAGGGGGTGCCAAGTTCTGCTCTGAGAGAAATCTGTCTTCTGAAGGAACTAAAGCATAAAAACATTGTCAGGTCAGTGTCCCGCACACACTTTATTTAAGTTCTTATAATACTGAAATCACAGGCAGCGTCTCACTGTTAAACAACTGTCAACAACCATCAACACAAGGATTCTCTGTCTTCTGCAGACTACATGATGTTTTGCACAGTGACAAGAAGTTAACCTTGGTGTTTGAATATTGCGATCAGGTGAGATATTCACCCCAAACATACAGTACATTTATTTAAATAATATGCACCATCTGAGGCTTTTGTGTGTCTCGTATCGATTGCAGGATTTGAAGAAGTATTTTGACAGCTGCAATGGGGACCTAGATCCTGAAACTGTGAAGGTGAGAGATAAATATCCCAGATAATCTATGAAGAGTTGAACCCAGGACAACATGCATGCTTAATGGCGTACATTTTAATCTGAAACTTGGAATGAACCTCTTGAACATTGTCTGTCTTCTCGTTTTCCCTCTGCAGTCGTTCATGTACCAGCTGTTGAAAGGTCTCGCTTTCTGTCACAGTCGAAACGTCCTCCATAGAGACCTGAAGCCGCAGAATCTCCTCATCAACAGAGTGAGTGTTTAGGTGCACTTGGACTTTGACTTGACGGCTGGCAAACACACGTTAACTGTGTTAGCAAATCATTTGACTTCGCCAGTGTACTATTTCTATAATGTTGAAACCAAGCATAATGCAAAGGGACTCTTCAGTCTGAATACAGTACCCATACAAAGGATTTACAATCTGGGATGTTTTTTCCTTATATTGATTATATAAATGGAATTGTTATGAATATAATTAGGATTTTTGACAAGAATTTATTAAAAGTAAACCCGTTATGTGGTGAATTCATTAAGCAGATGACCTAATTTAACTGAGGTCCAGCTAATCGATGCCAGTACTCTCACAATTAGTGAAATGGAGATCAACTGAGTGTCTCAGGTGGCCGTGGTGTGAAGACACCTGTGTCTGGAAGGTATAGTCACTGGTTAATCAGTATTCATGAGTACCGCTAAACCATGAAGACAAAAAAAGCACCCCAATGAACTCAGAGAAAAGATTACTGAAAAGTAAAAGTCAGTGGATGGTTACAAAAAAACCTCCAAGTCACTGAACGTACCCTGGAGTGTTTTCTATCAATAATAAACGGAAGGAACATGGGACATGTGTAAATCTGCCTAGAGCAGGCTGTCTTGCAAGGAGGAGGATGACGAGGGAGGCGATCAGACACCACACCAAAAGCTTGAGCAGATGAGTTGGGAGAGACTGGGAGAACAAGTTGTGCACATGTTATTTGTGCACAACTTGTTGCTTTGTGGGAAAGTGGCAAAATCTCAACAGCTACTCTGATGAGACCCAAATTGTGTTTTTTTAGCCAGCTCAACCAACACCTATTGTGTGGAATGAATTGTTGGCTATGTTGCTCTGCACAACAGTGTTGCTAACTAGAGCGTATTAATATTATCTTAGAGAGGGTTTGTAATTTGTTTTTCTGTCTGCAGAACGGGGAGTTGAAGCTGGCTGACTTCGGTTTGGCTCGCGCTTTTGGCATTCCTGTGAGGTGCTACTCAGCTGAGGTGAGTTGTCCATTATTAACACAGCAGGTACTAATAACTGACTGCATACGGCTAAAAATGTAGTACCAGTGTGAGGTAAAATAGTTTTTGGCAGCTTTTACATCTAAAGAAAAGGTTACCGACTGATTCCTGAAGCTTTTTACTCACATTGAGGGACATTAAATGTGGTGCCAATTAGCCTTTCAGAGAAGTAACTCCAGTGTAAACAGTCCACATTATGGCGCTAAAACTTGTTTTCTCATCTCTGATGCGACACCTTATTTCATCTCTTCAATGAAAGCTTTCAGGCTTTATGTGAGGACTGAAAGAGCTGACCTCAAAATCCACATCTAAACGGAAAAGGGAACAAACATGTCTCTGCACAGTTGATGGCCTCGTTTTGATTTCCTTCATGTACCAAAGTTAATCATTAAATTCATTAAGGAGTAGGGTAGAGCATATAGCATCGCATGGGGTTTGATCTTACCAGAGAAATCACAGGCAAGTCTGAGATGGACGTAGTGATTCTGACCTGAGGGCCTTGCCCGGCGGGGCAGTCTCATTGGGTTTGGAGTTTGACCCAGGGTGACGTTACTGATCTGAAAACGTAGTAACAGAAAAACTAAAAGAGAACCGAGTTTCAGAAAAGGTCCTTTCATTTGAGAGGATGTGTCACCTCTGAGGGTCCTGCAGTTATTACATATTAGAAAGCAGTCGCCAGGTTTAGTAGGTACATGGCGAAAACAAACTCTCTATTATAACAGTTGTGCAGCAAATCTTAGCTTCATCAAGTTATAGTTTTCAGCATTTGCTTTAAATAACTGCTGTTGATTTGCTGTGGTTATTTTGACTACTATCTGAGTAAAGGGTAAATAAGAGCATAAATTAAATAAAGTGGTTTAAATTCTTCAGATTACACTGTTTATTTAACTATATCAGGACTATTTAGATAACCCATGCCTTCTTACATTAGACAAATGAATATGTGAGTTTACACAGTTGTACGTCTTCAGACTATTCCCTTTTAAAGAATGTAGAAATCTACTGCAAGGCTCCAATGGGCGATGTTAAAGTTTTATGGCTTTTAACACCTAGTAGGAAGTTGACTTCATTTATTTTATTTTAAGGATTTTACTGTGTTTTATCTGTTATCTCTTTTATCTCATTGGCTTTATTTTTGTTTTACCATACTTTACCTCATTCTGTTGTGTTATTTATTGTATTTTACTGTGAAGCACTTTGGAAACCTTGTGTTTCTTTAAATTGTGCTATATAAATAAAATTGGATTGGATTGGATTGGAAAAAACAAAAAAAATAAATTAAAGACTCGTTAGTTCTGTACTCTTTTTGCACAAAACTGTGCAGTGTTTTTAAATTCTTAAAGACCATTAATTTGTGTTGCACTACAAGGATCCACAAACTTTTTTCCCCCTATGGAAGAATAACTTGCAAAAGTTAATAGTGGTTCTTGAGCAGGTAGTCACATAATTAACGTCAGAACTGAAACTTTTTCAGCTCAAACACAGCCCACACATTCTTTCTTTTCGGTCATAATCACCTTTTAGTTGTTGCATTTTTTACCCCATCTGGGAAAATGTTATACCTTTTGTTATAATGCTGCAGTGGGAAACCGAGACAGATGGAGGATAAATTAAGTATAAAATGACTCCCACCTCAGATAACAATCGTCACTGTACAGAACAGCTGTGTTAACACTAGTTTAGCTGCGTTGTTGTCGTCCAACATGTTTCTGTGATTTGTGTTTAGGTGGTGACACTATGGTACCGGCCTCCAGACGTGCTGTTTGGTGCTAAACTTTATTCTACCTCTATTGACATGTGGTCTGCAGGATGCATATTTGCAGGTTTGTTGGTGATTGTTCACACAAATGAAGATATGTGTTTGGCTCTTCCTTCTCTTTTTTAACTTGGTACTGTGATTTAGCGTGAATGGGATACAGTTAATTAATGTCATTATTCATCCAAAGTGTTTTATGAACTGAACGTACTAGAAAAATGGACTGTTGCTAAGGGGTATTTACGTTAGGTTACCGGGATAGTTAACAAAGTTTTCATTGTGTTAGAACCATATGGGCTAGTAATGATTGTTCTAGATTTTAGCGAGTAGCTTTTAAAAAAAAAAAAATAGTCACGTATTTTATTATCATGTATTTATGGGACAATGTACGCTCACTTGCCAGTTCATCAGGTCCGCTAGTAAACACACTCGGTACAATAGATTATGAAGGTTATAATATTCAATTTATGTTTAAACGTCAGAAGAAAGGTGGTAATTCAACCGTATGAACATTTTGGAGGATGAAATTATTGAATTAATACTAGACCTCTGACTAAAACGGTGTTGCAAAATAACAGAAACATACGTCAATACAACACAAGTCAGTAGTACTACAAACTACAACCTTCAAAATGAAAACACAGTTGAATACTATAACCTCCATGGAGATTCACTGCAGGACTCCTATATTAGAAAGCATTCATTTTCATTAGTATACCCAATGAACTGGCAAGTGAGTGTATATAACTTTTGCATAACACAGTTTTTGTTGAAATGAATCCTCTTGGTTAGTACATATTTTTAATTTGTCTCATTTTAATGCTCCATGGTCAGAGCTGGCTAACGCTGGAAGGCCTTTATTCCCCGGCAACGACGTGGACGACCAGTTGAAAAGAATCTTCAGATATCCTTTCTTTTTTAATTTTAGTTGTTCAGGTATTGACGAGACGAGGTCCCTGCTCATATAGTTTGGTCTGCTGGCCCCTGAGACCGTCGAGGTTTGTTCTAATCCGTGTGAATCAGTAAATCATTAAAGGCTGTGTTCTTTAACCACTCGGCACATTGCTGGGTACGCCGACTGAAGAACAGTGGCAGACGATGACAAAACTTCCAGATTACAAGGTGAACTTATTGTTGTCCATTACAAAACACACAGTAGATGGAGCTTTTCTGATTTCTTAACTCTTAAATTGAAGCTTTAATTATGTATTTTCCAGCCATATCCTATGTATCCAGCCACCACCTCGCTGGTGAATGTGGTCCCCAAACTAAGTAGCACAGGACGGGATCTTCTCCAGGTACTATTTTTATTTTTTTAAACTTCATTTGTTGCCATTTATACCTTTTTAGTTATAAATGTTTATATTTCTATATTATTTATGCAAATATCCCAGTAACATGTCTGATAAAGTGTCTGACGTTGCTGCTCACTCAATTAAAATGTTTTCGCTTGATCTCCCCCAGAACCTGTTGAAATGTAATCCTGTCCAGAGGATCTCTGCAGAGGAAGCCTTGCAGCATCCTTACTTTGCGGATTTCTGCCCACCCTAAATGCTTAATTGCCTCTCACTGAACCTCAGCCGCCAGAATCAATCATCCTACTCTCCGTTGGGTCATTAGGACCAAATCCCAACAAGGCAAATCCCTCACCGGTTTTCAAACACTCCCCTGCGGTTCATTCAGTTGTGCCTCTGTGTGGAACAAAGTCCTAGTGGCTCTGCAAGGTTTTAGGTTCTTTTAAGTTGAAAGCCTGTTGAATTAGCTACACACACACACACACACTCCCCCCAGTTAATTTGTCTGGGAGGATATTACATTGAATATTTTATAACCGTGGAAAATGGGTTTTTTATAACAAGAAGCCACTCTGCTCTAAAAATAATAAAATTAACATGTTTGTTCTGACTTTTAAAACAGTCGTTCATGGACGAGGTGCACCCTTAAAATCTGTGGTAATCTCATTTGGTGAATTAATTTCAGATACCTAATATTCAAAGTGTGGCATCATTTTCAATATGAAGGAGTTTAGAACGAGCGCTGGTAGCAACACAAAGCATGAACACTTTCAGTTATTAACCAGCTGAGGCCAAGATAAGCAATAATTTGCATTCTAGTTAAAAATTTCTTTCATATATACACTGATCAGCCATAACATTATGACCACTGACAGGAGAAGTAAATAACATGATCATCTTGTGACAATTCAATGTTCTGCTGGGAAACTTTTAGACCTGGCATTCACGTGGACGTTACTTAGACATGTACCACCCACCTAGACCAGACCAGGCACCACCCCACCCCATAGCAATGACACTCCTTGATGGCAGCAGCCATCCCCAGCAGGATGCAGCCTCACACAGACACAGACAGCACAAGGTGTTGACATAGCCTCCAAATTCACTAGATTCCAAACTCAAATCAAGTACCTGCAGGATGTACTGGAACCAGCCTGATCCACAGAGGACCCTCCCCTCGACCCAAAGGCCCCCACTAACAACATTCACCACAGGACACCCTCAGAAGGACCATGTCCATTCTCTGATGAGTCACAACTGTTTTGGAGGCACAAGGGAGACCTACACAATATTAGGAAGGTGGTCATAATGTTATGCCTGATTGCTGTATACTTTATACATTTCTGTTCTGCAGTTGGTCGTCACATATGGGTGATCCACAGATTCATGGGGCAGCTAATGCTACCAGGTTGCTTTTGGC
>JASGAT010356534.1:0-26430 GCA_030220025.1 Chelon auratus | reverse complement strand
TACAGTGTTCACAGCCTTCCTCTTGACACAGTACTATTGCAGCTGTATTCGAAACGTCCTGCTTGAACCCTACATTGCTGCTTGCAGCTATATTTGAATATTTACTTTTATGTAGAATATTTCTTTGTGTTACTTAACTAAATATGGATCCTGTTTAGTTGACTAATACATGTACTTAAGTTAATATATTTTCCTTCAGTTGTTTGGTTCATTGGTGTTTGTTTGGTTTGATTTTTAACCATTCTCTCTTTTGGAGGTTTTCCTTTTGGAGCTGGTGCTCAAGAAGCACACACTTGAATGCCACACATTCACCAGGTGCTTCCAATCTAGACTGCACCATCTAGAATTTGGAGGGGGAGGGAGGTGGATTGCTTTCTTTTGTATTTTCTTTTATGTTAAGCCTTAACATTAATTAATATTTGCTTTTAAGTATTGCATTTAAAAGGGTTTAATTTGTGTTAAGGCATTCTGTCAGCTCTGAGTTCTGGTTCATGGTCGTTTGGGGGAACTTAATGCTTCTTCAGAAGGCTTCTCTCATTCTGTGGGGGTAAAAACTAGTGATGGCCAGACACTGATTCAAAGGTTCATTACTGGAAGCTTCAATGACACAGTGCTCTAGTAGGACATCTAGTGGACAATAAAATGTAGTACAATCGAGATGTGTCTTACTGGTTCATGCTTGTATGGGACTTGATTTGCCATGCACATTCCTATTCGACTACATTACATGGATATGTGAGTTAAAGAGGATAATAAATAAATTATATACATATAACAATATCATACATAAAAAATAATCAATGGGAATTGAACCCTTGCTTCACTAACAGAATACCATTGTTTTTTCAATGTACCACTAGCTCCTTCCATACTGTCGTTGGACCGTTTTGATTTACGTCACTACTACACTCTATGAATCTTTGCTAATTTGAATCAATGTTTATGTTACAGCGCTTACAGCAACTATTTTCATTTGCTCTTGGTATAATGGTTTAGTAGTGTTAGATATTTGTACTGAATGCAACTCTGTCAAACCAAATCTCTCTTGACTCAGTCATTATTTGCTTCAAAGACTCATCTCATCTCTCCCGAAGAGCCGAGACAACCAAACCAGTGACAGGACTTCTGAATGAAGCAGTGAAATGGTTCATACGTCATAAAACATGTGACTTGTCCGAACCAAAACTACAGTATACACGCACTTCTGACTCAGAGTCTGAGTGAGAGAAAAATAGAACTGTATAGCACATTTATGTTTGATTCCTCTAGACTACTGTATGGTTTCAAGTGGATAAAATAATAATAAAAATCATAATGATAAGGATACTAGTTATTGAAGACCATGTTTGGTATGCCAGACTGTATGTACTATGTATTCTTCACGTATATTATGTAAAGAATCATTTGAATTGTGCCGTTTATGTAACTATTTCTATCTACCAATCTAGTGTTATCTAACTATGTACTCATTTATCTATATCTCGCTGTATCTCACAATGATTCTCCACAAAATATGCAATCTGATAAAACACTACTAACTCTCAAAGGAACTTCTGTAACACCAACAACAGCAACAAACCAACCTACTCTGCAAAGAAACATTCAAATGAACACCACTAAATAGGGATAGGATATCCGGGATATCCCTGAACACACTCGATCCGGCCAGGTGATTCACATGACAAACCGAACCTCTAAGGTGATTCGTTTACCCGCTGAAGCACTTGAACTGCTTTGGAAGTCACTCAAGTGCTTCAAAACGTTACTAGTCACGTGACCGAATCACACCTCAGCACAGTGGTTTGATACAATTGCTCCATGAGCTACCGCGCATGTGTCGACGCCTCGGGTGTCAGAGGACCATCACTACTAAAAACATCAACCCTATCGGGTCTTCAGAGCTGATTGTACGGTGGCTGAGTGACAAAACCCGTGGTGGAGGAACGGCGATTCTTGTCAAGTAGTTCTGGTGTACTGACACAAAGGTGATATCTCAGTTCTGTTTCGAGGATGCGGAATATATCACTGAAGTGTAGGCCATTTTATTTACAGAGAGAACTGCAGTGCACCAATACTGAGTATTGTTTAAATTCACTCCTCTGCCAACGAGGAAAACGCAGCAAATACACAACATGATAGATGGACAGGAGAAGAAAAAAAAAAGAAAAAAAAGAAAAAAAAGAACATGCCAAAACTCAAACAATTTGTCACTAGAGAAACAACACTCTGGACCACTGCTACTGCAGCATCAGAATGGCATACAACACTGTCCCCAAACCTCATTTTGGTAAGTCTGACCATCTGGCAATTCTGCTACAGCCCAAGTACACCTCAAGACTATTTCCAGTCACAATCAGAACTGTTAAAACATGACTGAGAGTGGACTGGCAGACTTGAAGGGTGTCTGGAGGTCACAGACATTGACATTTTCAAAGACGGAACATACAGTATTCATGATTACACACATACTGTAAGCAGCTACATTAGCTGGTGCACCTTTATCTGTATTCTCTCCCAAACCATCCATGTTTTTGCCAATCAAAAGCCCTGGTTCAATGCAGATAAACCTCATGAAAAGGTGTGCAGCTTTCAAGTCGGGCCGTCATGGACAATAAGAGGGCCCTATATGAGCTACAGAATTACATCATGTAGCAGGAAAACGAGGCACGATCAAACTACAGAACAGGAACAAGTAGAACTGAAATCTGCCGCAAACTCTACGCCATGTACACCTACAACTGTGTCTACACTCAAAAACAATGTCACCTTCAAACGTGCAGTTGACACAACCATCCTGGGTCTCATCAAACACGATGAGATTTTATACAGAAAACAAATAAACAATACCATCATCTATGGCAAGGACAATGCCCTTGTTCTCAACATAGGTCACTCATCCTGGACTTCAGGAGGAAAGCTGCCCTTATGCAACCTCTCAACATCCAAGGGTGTGATTCTCAACTGGTGGGTCATGACCCAAAGTTGGTTGCAGGCCTGTTTTCCATGGGTTTTGGGCCTCTGCCTGGGCAAGTTAAGAAAAAAAAAATCAACAGTGTTATCTAAATTCCTTAACAGTAGGTGGCAGTAGGTGGCAAAGTTTATCTACATATGCTAATTTAGCACGGCGAAATGCGTTATGGATTTTCTTATACTGAAGAAGTGAGTGGTGCTTAACTTTCTTCAATGTACAATGTTTTTCAGTATTTACCGACTGATAAGCTAATCAGAAGAAAAGTTAATTTTGTATACTTGAATACTTGAAATTTTGTTTGTGAATGAAAACTGCTACTGAAGAAACTGATTTTTTTCCATAGTGCAATGTTTGTTGACATCGATTCAGTAAGTAAGGATTCTCAGCTAAACGTAATTTGAGATTTTTATTTATTTTAGGGGTGGGAGTAACGCGTTAATTACAATTAATTAATTACAAAAAATTAATGCACTAAAAAAAAATTACGCATTTAATCGCAGTTTGCATTCCAAACAACTCGAGACAATAGTCAGTGCATGATTTCTTGGAACACCGATTACACTGATGCACACGTCGGAGCTCGAGGAATCGGAAGAAAGCACGTTGCTAGGACTGAGGGAAGGCAAATTTTATTTAAAAAAAACTACCTCATGGAAGCCTTGATGAAAGCGGGGTTTTGTGAAAATTGTGCAAAAAAAAAAAAGAGTTTGCATACCACCGAAGCACTTCAACCCTACGGTACCGTCTAAATGCAAAGCATGTTGCAGTGAGCAAAGAAACCGCCGGAGCTGTTAGTGCTAGCAGTCCCAGTCCAAGTACGGACAAGACCTGTCGGCCGGCAACCCAAACATTTTATATAGGCCATATATATATATTTTTTTACCAGTTAAAGTCAATACTGTTCTGAAAAAGTATTTAAAATACTTGCAGTGTCACTTTAACTTTAGGTCTGTTCAGTTTTGGCCAGGGATATTTTCTTTCTTTTCCTACTGTTTCGAATTGAAATGCAATTAAATGCATTTTTCCAGACTTTAAAAGAGTTTGAGTTTACAATATTCATGTCTGTGTCTATTATTTGATTCAGTCGTCCACAATAATCCAGTTAAATTAAAAAAAGTTGCTTTTTGGGGCAAATATTGTTATGCGATAAAATGTGATTAATCAAGATTAATTAATCACAAAGCCTCTAATTAATTAGATTCCTTTTTTTTTAAATCAGTCCCACCCCTAATTTTTTTATTTATATATTTCTCAGTCACACTTTCTTATTTCATGTATTTTGCATGAAAACACCAACTGAGTCTGTTAAAAATGGCTGTTACTGAAATGTTCAGCCTTATGATTAAAGCTTGAATAAGTGAGTAAATAGTTTTAATGGGACATTGTTATATATTCAATGAGTGGGTACTCAGCTAAAGTTACATATTTTGAGTCTTTTTGAAACTACTTCTCAGTAGTTTGACTTTGTGCATAAAAGCACTATTGAGTCTGTTAAAAAAGGCTGAAGTTAGTGAAGTGAAGAGTTTTGGTTTTAATTAAAATGCCACTAATTGAACATAAAAGTGAATAGTTCCCTCTCTAGCATCACAACTTGCTGGTCGTTTTGATTTATCGTTACATTTGATTTGGGTTTTTTTTTGTGTGTTTTCAGACAGTAATGTTCTGTTCTACTATCTCAGGTTCAAACTACACAATCTTTTCATTTAATAAATTTGAAAAGTTGAAGATTTTCTTTGATTTGAGTCGCAGCTTGTCATTAACAGGTGAGTGGTGGGTCCCGAAGCCAGACCAGTTGAGAACCACTGATTCAAGGGGCCAAAGTGGGCCAGACAGTCACAAGTTCCTCTGTCTTCACGTGTCAGCAGACCTAAACTGGGCCACAAACACCTGGGCCCGTATTCCTAAACATTCTGAGAATCCTCTAAGAGAGCTCCTATCTTAGCCTAAAAATTCCTAGCTAGGAGTCTTAGCTTAGGAATGATTCCAGAAAATTCTCAAAGAACTCTCAGCAAGAAATGGACAGAAACTCTGATCTTAGTGAGGAGGTGTGGTTGACCCCATTAGTAGGTATGAGTCATCATTTCAAGAGGTGTGATTGGTTGATCCTAAAAGCTAGATAAAAATACACTTTATCAATAGACTTAATAATAGAATCTAATCACTATGAAGACTGTGTAATAATAAATAATATTTGACATAAAAATAAATAGTCAGCTTTAAAAAATATTGTACAAAATGTGTGAAAACTCCCACTTGCACAGTATTCACATGCTGATAGTTCTATTTATTTGCTTCCATTCATTTACCACGAATTTCACAAACCAAACAGCAATGGAGAAGAAATGAAGTAGGAAACCCAACTGGACAGAGGAACAGTGTTTGCTTATGGCTGAACTGGTCAATGATAATCCCTCCCTGCTCTTAACAGATTGCACCTTAGGAGCTCTCTTAAGAGCTAAGACGCTTTAGGAATACCTTTTATCTTTACTAGGATCTACTCTTAACTTTGAGAGGAAATTCTTAGAAAACTTCATGATTCTAAGAATTTTCTTAGAATTTGGCTACTTGGAGCAACTCTTTGCACTAAGAATCTTTAGGAATATAGCCGAAGGGCTACAGTGAAGAAGGCACAGCAGCGGCTTTATTTCATGAGGCTTCTAAAGAACGGCAGACTCAGACGTCAGCCCCTCACCCAGGCCTACAGAGGACTCATTCAGAGCATTCTCACTAGTACGGTATGGTTTGGAAACATCACCATGGCTGAGAGAAAAGCTCTTCAACGAGTCATCAAGAGTGCAGAAATGATCATCGGCTCTGACCTCCCCTCCATGGAAACGCTCTACTCTGTGGGCGGCTGTGGCTCAGTAGGTAGAGCGGGTTTTCCACAAACCAGAGAGTTAGCTCCTTGAGCAAGACTCTGAACCCCCAGTTGCTCCCAGTGCATGGCACTGGTGTGTGAATGTGTGTGTGCTTGTGTGAGCGAATGGGTAGATGTGTCTGTGACTGTAAAGTACTTTGAGTACCAATAGGTAGAAAAGCTCTATATAAAAGCAAGGCCATTTACCATTTACTCACTAGGGGTTGATCGACTTCCAATTTTTCCACTAAGTCCACTAATATGTGGTGAAAGTTGAATTGACATGACTAGTCGATGACATCACATATAAAAACACAGTAGAAAGTAATGCTTTGCAACAGCAATTAAAAAAATCTATATTCTTGACCTGAATATTGAAGCACAAAGGAAATTATGGAGGCTTTTCTGCAAGGTAAACACCGTCAGTCTGACATTTCTGAAACGGCTCTAAAAACACCCTTTGCAACCACAGCGACAACGTCAACTAATAGAACACAACAGAACTGAACATAAACACATGAGCTTATCAATACTGTGCACTGCAGATATCTATAGCCTATATAAATCGGCACCATCAGCAGTGCTTAAAAGTACTTCACAGCATGTTGTAAAATAGGATAATGTAACCAGAATAAAAAAATGCGTTAGGCTATATCTCCGAAGTCTTTTGTGTGTATAGCAGCTAAAGGTCTAATAACTTTAGACAATGAAGTTCACCAGCAAATTGTTAATTGTTAATGTCAGGTGTGAACACAGGCAAAGCTGACTACTTTCGATTAGATTACCCAGGTTGGATGTTCATGCAAATTGTGAACAGAGCCACTCACCTTTTGAGGATTTAGGATCACCAATTAGCCTAACAAGCCTGCCCAGAACCCAGAGCACCCATGGGCGTAGATCATTATTTACAAAACTAATAAAGAGCATATGGCAGAGTAAGCCAATTAATTAAAGCATTGTGAATGTTTTATCAGTTTATTGAGGTTTTTGCAGCCCCAAATCTAAAGTGACTACTATTTATATTTAAATTACCCTTAAATAACCACAGTGTAAAAGGTATGACACACGATTGTTATCTAATATCTTGTAAAAGGGTTGTAAATATCTAACTGTTTAGTAGTACATTGAAAATAGTTTATTAATTAACACACTTTTAAAGTAAAATGTTGAAAATCACAGAATTACCAAAATATATAAAATTAGTTATTGTCTGTAACATGAAACTGATACTGTATATCTCTAATGCTCTGAAGAAGACGCTGTGCCCAAACACATAAGCTTGTTTTTGTTTTTTTATATGAACCAAATGAACAAGACAAACAAAATATATTTTGATATCCTTGATAAAGAAGTTTGAGATGGCTAACAGACATACGTAAAAAGTATTCCCTAGTTCATTGTGTTTTGGCTTCTTTTAGGTCTATTTGGTTGTCTATTTATTTATGTTAATTATTTTGTTTGTATAACGTACCATGCCTCTGCAGCACCTTTTGTTCATCCTCTATCCAGTTACCATTAAATAGACTTTTCTTCCTGCCTTGTGCCATAGTGTGTCATGTGTTTGGGTCCTACCCGCTCATGAAGTCTCCGAATATGTACATTCCGTTGAGATTGGGATATTCACATCCCCGGTACACAAACCCACCAGTCACTGACTTGCCCATCTTGTGAGGGTATGCATAAATAGGCAGGACATCATCTGTGGGACAAAAATAACAAATAAACAAAAAGTCGTTATTGGTATTACTATCTCTTATTCTGATCTATTTGGAAGTGTTTTTCCATGATCGATGACATTATGTTTAAGGTGAACAGTTATTTTAGTCAAATTTCAAGGGTCACTGTGAGTAAGCCAATGGTTATACAATTTTTATATACGGTATATCAAGTCTTAAAATATACAGTATATCAAACAAGACATGAAAAAAAGGAAACAAACAGCCCATATTATGTAAATTATAATTCGCAGCTACGTGGGCTGGAGGTCAGTGTACTGTTCATCAAAGGTTGACAGTCAACAGTCTAGGTTTGGGAAATATTATGTTGGAAGTGAACAGCTGTCATGGCAATTGACATGATTGGTTCTTGGAAAATCTGTCTCAGTCTCATGCCTCTCTCTCAAAAAATTGAATCAAAATGAAAGTCAAGAGATAACACCTTCTTCATTAATAGTCATACACACAATGGTGACAAGCCGCTGTAACAATACAGTAGGCTCCTGTTCTGATTTGCAATACAAAGGAATGTGCAGTCGACACGCGGGACTGTGTGGTCTACCACCTGTTCAAAACATGCTGTATAAGAACCTCTTACTGTGTGTGCTTCCTAATAACTGTTTATTTCGGACTAGTCTATGTGATGTTTTTGGACCAGTGCAGGGTTTAATGTACAGTATAAACAAATGCTATCAACACAGTAAATCTGAAGGTTACAATTCAAGCTAATAATCTAACTAACATCTTTTATCCTTGGGATCTACCCCAGCAATTTAAACCTCCAGAAAATGAATTAGAATGAAAAGTGTTATGTAAAGTTTATGTGTCAAATATTTTATATTAGTTTGTTGACTACCTAAATAGCCCTTTAAATAAAACAATCCTGCCCACCAAACCCCTTTTTACATCCAGAATGGCTGTTATGCAAATATGGAGAAATATGTAGCTAACGATAAAATCTCCCTGATTGACCTACAGTTGGAAAGAGATATCTTTTTGGTGTTTTAATGGATTTATATTATTTCTAAGTACATATTTTTGTTACATTTGGAGAGAAAAACAATTTGTGTTATCAAGAATAGTAACATGGATTATGTTCGGAGCCATTGTCAGTGTCAGCAGCCCAACAGCTTGCTGTTGCTTTGCCTTTTAAATTTGTTCTCTCAAGTATATTCTATTTGATTGATGATGTTATGAACAGCTCAAATGCAGATTGTATGTCTTGGACATGACTGACAGTATATCTGTTGGGGCCTGGAACCATTTCCATGACATCAGCAGCACTAATTCTGCCCTGCTGTTCAAGTGGTGAGACAGACCATAACAAGTTTCCTTCCATCCTTAATCCCAGGCACTTCTGCTCAGTCATAAGTGGTTCATTTAGGGATATAAATCTTAATCTTTGTGTTTCGTTTTAGAGTCTCATGTGGACTTGTTTAGTGTAGCCTTAATCTTAGCTTAAGTAAACATATTCTCCCTTTCACTATCACTTTACACTACACTATACTTCACAGAATCTGAGCGCTGTGCCTCATCTTCATACGTAGTGCTTTGCTTTTATCTGCTGGGTACTACAGATAACAAACATGATGCAGCTATTTGCTTCTCAGAATGATATACAGTTTTCCTTGGAGACTCCTTTCCCTGAGGAGTTACATGCATGCACAACAGCCATATGGAGAAAATATCAATATTTTTGTGGATTCAATAATTTGCAAATGGTAGAATATGATGATTTACAGTTTAAAAAGAAAGGACAAGGGCTGAATCATGCTCACATTCTATGGGGCATCATTGCAACAAAACTATCTGCAAATGTGTATTTCAATCAGTGTATGTGTAACTAGATTTGCAAATGTGTAAAAAAAAATCTATGTGTGTGTGTGTAACCGAATTTGCAAATGTGTAAAAAAAATCCACAAATGCGTACACTGATCTGTATGCGTATACAAATCTGTAAATGTGTGATCTGTAAATATCTGGCCTCTCCATTGGATGTGTTCTTACACGTGACTTTTGCTACACTTCTGCCACGGCAGATCCGGAAATGTGCGCAGCGATTTGCAAATGCGTGTGGAGATTTGTCTGCGTGCCTCCATAGCTATACAGCTGCATACCACCAGTGGGGGCTAGGCTAGCACCCAATGATATTAGCTACCGGCTAGTGTAGTGAAAGTCACGTGTAAGAACACATCCAATGGAGAGGCCAGATATTTACAGATCACACATTTACAGATCTGTCTACGCATACAGATCAATGTACGCATTTGAGTTTTTTTGTTTTTACACATTTGCAAATCTAGTTACACACACGGATTATTTTTTTTTTTACACATTTGCAAATACACACATGGATTGAAATACACCTTTGCAGATAGTTCTGCTACAATAATGGCACCATAACATTCCCTCCTGTAATGGAAATCAGAAGTACCTTATAGCCACATTCCCTTTTCAAATGTAGGAAAAGCTTAGCACAATTTCGGTATTTTGGTTATCCAAATCGGCAAATGGAGACGAGAGAAATTTTTACTTTTGCAGTAAATGACTTTTGCAGAATATGTGTGCAATGGGACATTTCTATAAACTATTGGTACAGTTACTGTATAGTGAAGGGATTGATATTATGGGTGAGAATTGAAATGTAAATTTATATGAGGTATTGGAGAAATATACATGCTATTTAGCTAGGAATGGATAATGGATAACTATAAGCCATTAACAATGAATAGGAAAAAGGATAATAGTATACAACTATATGTAGCACGCCTACCTAGTGAGCTGTTGGCACACAGCTTTTTATCATAGCAGGAAAAGCCTTCTTTTGCTCTCCAGCCATAATTCCGACCTTTCTCAATAATGTCAATTTCTTCAAACTTGTTCTGGCCTACATCCCCACAGAAGATTCGGCCTTTGCCCTCTTTGGTCAAAGAGTCTCCCCGGTCCACTGAGCATCTCCACATATTACGGACACCAAAAGCATAAATCTCAGGTCGTGCTCCCCGCTCATGTACGAAAGGGTTATCTGAAGGAATTCTGTACAACGGTCCTCTCTCGTTGTCATCCACATCAATGCGAAGAACTTTACCCAAAAGAGCTGACCTAGAATAGATGTAGCAGAGTACAATAAAGTATCTTTTATGTCAAATGTACAGAAACATGCAATTATTCTTTATAAATTATTTTGCAAAATTTTATAAATTAAGACATACCATTTGGTTCACATATATTCAGACTGTTACATGCTCCGTTCTCCCATACCCTATTAGAAGTAAATCATCTTTGTCCCATGGTGTCTTTGAGTTGTTCCCTGGAAAATCTAATATTCTCCAAAAATACTCTCAAATTAAACCAGAGTCAAAATTTTAAGCCCACGTCCATCCTCTAACTTTAAGTTGAATATGTATTGTTCAACTTAAATAGCTAAAATAAAAAAAAATGACTCAGTGTTGAAACATACATGGACCAAACAGTAATTTACAATCTCTAATCTATCTATCTAATCTTACTTGTTCTGAGCATTCCCATATTCTCCAAATGGATCTCCAGCCATTCCTCCATCACCTGTGAAAATGTACAAGTAGCCATCATCTGCAAATAGCAGCTGTCCTCCATTGTGGTTGGATGCCGGTTCATCAATCTCCAGAATAACTCTGGGAATAAAATGTAAACAACAAATAAAAAAGGGAAAGGATCAGGTATAAATCATGTGTGTACACAGATTGTTTCTTTGGAAACTGGTGTAAAATGAATGTTGTTAGCATTTCAGGTCATTGAAAAAGCAGTTACTCCTTTTTAAACTTGCATCTACAAAGCATACTTACCGCTCAGAGGCATGATCTACCACATTCATGTCAATGGCTGACACATGGAACTCACTGATCCTGATCCTCTCGTCAAAACCAATCTCTACTGAGTAATATACATACAACTTCCCATTGTACTTGTACTTGGGGTGAAAAGTGAGCCCGAGAAAGCCCCTTTCATCACCTTCCCATGATGATGTTAAGACCGCCTTAGTAATATTCAAAAATGGTCTCTCCAATTTGGACCGATCAGGAAGGTAGGTCCACACTAAGCCCACCTGTTCTGCCACAAAGAACCTATGTGTGCCATCATTGGCATGCACCATAGCTAGCGGATTTCGCAGCCCGTTGGCCACTTCTTCCAGGCACAGCTGCAGGCAACCGTCTGAGTCTGACTGAACCTGGCCCAGGTTTTGGGTGAGCTTCTGGTTGCTGAGCAGATGAGGATAGCAGTAGTCCACATCGTCTAGCTCCAGGTATTGGCAGAGACGACTCTGGTCTTCTTTGACTTTCGCCATATGTGGGTCATCAGACAAGAGAGGGATGGTGAATTGGCACTTTTTCCAAAACTGCGAGCAGTAGTTAGGGCAGAGACCAGGGATGGTCCTGACCGGGGTGCTCGGGTCTTCAGCATCAAAGAGGTGGGCTGCAAAGGGAGAACACTCCTGATGTCACAGACAGATGGAGAAGAGATATGATGAGAGGAGGAGAACAGTGCTGTATAGAGGATATTAGTGTAAATCTACTTATGTCATGTTATGTTTAACCAAGCAACAAACCTCTGGTTGAAAATCAAGCCAGTGTGGAAGTGCTTAAAACTGCAGTTCCTCAAATGACTCACATGAGGTTAGGCTCTAAAGGTCTACACAATCGCTATAGACCTTCTATGTTAAAATGTCAAAATTACAGTGGAAATAAACATGTTTACAGCTTAGTACAAACTGAAACAACAACATGTGATAAAAGTGACAGTTACATAAAAATAAAATACTTATATAACAGTTATATAAAAATGCTGAAAGTTATCCATAGTAAAGAGTGTGGGCACTTTGAGTTACAAATGGGTGTCACACATGCTGTCAGCCTCAACTTCACATGTCTGGCTCTGCTTCACCATGCTTAACTCATAACTCAATGAGCTTCAAAATCCTCTACACAAGTAGAGAGTAACCCTAGTGAAAACGCATAGGTGCTGTCGCATGGGTTCTTCCAAATGTTTATAGAGTCAGTGAGGTTAATTTATGTTTGCACATCCTGTCTTACTAAATATAATCTAATAGTTTGTTAAACTGAGATCACACTTACAGTAAAGTTTGTCTGTAAACACATATTGTCAGAAATGGTCAACATCAGTTTTTGATATACTTTAGAAAATAATTTCTGATGGAAACACTATGTTTCCCTCACCTTGACTATTATAAGTAATAGTGCACTCAAGCGACGTTGCACAAACACTATTGCCCCCATTTTGGGTTGAACAAATTATATGTCAGTGTTTATAACGCAGGCCATTTATAAATTGCTTGACAGACTGCTTTCACGGCATAAATTAAGAGTATACCCACATCTCCATGCATCACTACACCAGTGAGGAGAAAAATAATGAAGAAAAATGTTTCTTGAAACCGGTTTTATGTGTTTTGGCCCACAGAGGGTAGCATTAACAAGCAGCGAACACAATATGGCTACTAGAAATGCTTGACTACATCCACATGTCAGAGCCGGACCTGGAATTAATCATGTCTTCTTGAGTTTGTCTTCTGTTTGTTGCCTAACAAGTAGAATTCAGTGGGTTTATCAGGGCCTTTCTATGAAAACAATAGATGTTTGGAGCCATTAAACCAAAACACTGCTGAGCTGAAAGATGCTGCTCAGTGCTTTATATAATATACGGTTACAGTTTTTGATACTTTTCCTCCCCCCACTATTACCTTGAGAAATTTCCCAGTTTGGGATTAATAAAGAATCTATCTATCTATCTATCTATCTATCTATCTATCTATCATTTGTCATTCACTTGACATATTTGGCAGTAACAGAATACTGTAGGCACATGGCATTTATAAAGTACACTGGTAAGGAATGTTTACAGTAGCAAGTGTTCATATTATTGGCATATAATTTCAGTACTGTCTTTCTCATTTTTGATCAACTTCTTGTCACGTTTTACAAAATATGACATTTTTCACTATTCAACTAAGGGTAGGCTACAGGATGGAGAGAGGCAGGTTGACCCAGTAGGCTTGTCATGAGAACATTAAATATGCAATAGGCTACTGACGTCATCTGATCATTGATACCCTAGCTGTTCAATCAAAATATCAGAATTCTCAAAGCTCCCCCTTATATCTCAGTTTATGTCTTTAACTCTGTGACTGGTATGGGCTTTGGTTTTAAGCACTCATTGGCTGCATTTAACAGCTCTATGTACTTTGGATTTCTTTGACATTTTACGAAATGAATATGAGCATGTCTAATCATTCCTCTGTTTTACATGTAAGAAAATATGATGGCGTTGTTTACGATGTAGTTGTTCTGTGTTTGGTCGCATGAAAACTTTTGGACTATGCCAAGTGACCTTTGTCCATGCAGGCTTACCTGGCAGAGCAACTCCAGTACGAAACCCGCACAACTGATGTATTCGTGGGAATCAAGATTATCCATAATCTGGTAGTACTTAGTTAGCAGCTCCTGGTCTTTCTGATAATCACAACAGCCAAAGTCTTTGTACATTATGCAGAACTCTAGTTCCCTCAGCGGACGGAAGGGCGGCTTAAAATCCAAACACTGCGGGTGTAACATTACAGGTGTGAGACAAAGTATGAAAAAATTCAGAATGCCAATCGACGAGAGCCCCAGCCAAGTCGGGATGTTGTCATAACACCTCTGCATTATTGCTAGCGTCGCTAACATGGAGAACAAATATGTGAAATAACAGCGTCCAGTGTGGACTCTGCTCCGAGAATGTTTTGTTTGCGTTCTGACGCACTGAAGCGCTCCCTCGGATGTGCTGTTGTCATCGGGGTTGCATGCTCGATGTGGCCATCTGGTGACTGTTCCGAAGCATCAGGAGGAGCCCAAGCTGCTGTCCGATCCCTGCTTATGTTGTATAAGCAGCTGGTAATGACACATTTCAAATCAATACAGATCAATGTGATCAAAACCCTGTGGGATACATTATTATCTTATCTTAGTATCTTATCATATCTTATTTTCTTAAAATTTGGTAACTTGACAAATAACATGACATCAAAACTGCATGAAATAACAGAGCTGTAATTGAAAAGAACCGTATGTAGTAGAAATTTTAGAATGAAAAAAATAAAATAAAATTCCATAATCATTTTGATTACATCTTACTCAGGCATATCTTAAAGTGCATGAGAATGTGCACAGTTGTAGCCATATGGCACATTGCAAAGTGCATTTAAGTGAATAAAAGTCTTAATACTCCAACACACTCAAATTAAACACATGTTTGGCATTTAAACTTGATAGTAAAATAATTAAGTATTTGTCAGTCTAGATAGTGTTAAATCTACATTTTCAAGTGTCAATCCTATGTTTCAGAGTTTAAATGAACTTGCACTACTCCCAAAACAATGCAAATGCCACAAGGGATGGTGCTGAAACACTGTAGGAATTTCTGAAATTTTGCAAAATGAGTTGCCATCCACATTTCTTCAATTCAATTCAGTACAGTTGGGGGGCTGGACCACTGGCTGGACAACTCTGGGGTTGGTTCTGGGCCGCATATGACCCACAGGACGCTGATTGAATAGGCCTGACCTAAAGTATGGTGCCTGTTAATGGCTGGGATATGTTAAGCATCAAGTGGACATTTTGTCCTCATTGAATAGACAAACCACTGTAGCTCAAATGACTGAAAAGGTTAATGCTGGTTGGGTATCACAGTCAATTTCATCTTCTGTAACCCCTTGTCCTGTGAAGGGTCGTGGGGGGGGGGGTCTGGTGCCTATCCCAGCTGTCAACGGACAAGAGGCAGGGTACACCCTGGACAGGTCTCCAGTCTATCGCAGGGCTAACACAGAGAGACAGACAACCATCCATGCTTACACCTATAGCCAATTTAGAGTCACCAATTAATGTTATTGCTGTCAGGCATTATCACTAATCACTACACCAATGTGCCGTCCTCACAGTCAATTTATTTTTCTTTACTAATAGAGTAAGCTAGTTGTCTTTGCATGTAAAATGTGCTGAACTGATGAACTGCAAGCCATAAGTTCTAAATTGCAGTCACTAAGTGCTGATTCAGTGATTCAGTAGTCTGATGGCCTATGGATAGAAACAGTTTTATAGTCTGGGTGTCCTTGCTCTCACAGCGTCTGACAGGTGGCAGGAGAACAGTATGTGCTGTGGGTGGGCACGCTAGGTCATTGATGTTTGTTGTATATGTCCTGTTGTGATGGGAATGCTGCTTCACAGATAAATTGTGCCTTAATGACACACTGGAGAGCTTTCCTGTCCTGAATGGTGCAGCTCCCATACCAAACTGGGATAGAGTTTGTCAGGATGCTCTCCACTGTGCATCTGTAAAAGTTGCTGAGAAGTTTGGAGGATAATCCACATTTCCTAATCTTCCTTATGAAGAAAAGTAGAAGAGAAGAAGAGTAAAACAATCAGATGTAAATGTTCCCTGATCCTTGACCTCCTCTTAAGATTGGTACAAAAGATTGACAACCCTCACATCAAAGAAAAAAATGTCCCTGTTTTGGCTCTACCCTTCATTGCAAAGGCCTCACCAAGACCCCGCTTTAAGACAAAAGTGGGTTTGGAATTCATTTCAAAGACTTCTGCTTTTAAGAAAGCATGTGAGGAAAAACTACTTGGAACAGTACTCAGAATAAACATGGACCAGATGTCACAGATAAATCAAAGATTTAAACATTTATTTGGCTATGTATCCTAAGAAAAACATGGGACAAAAAAAAACATTTTCTTAGGAACAAGGCTCACTGAAATTTGCTCAACATTTATGATTTTGATTCACATTGTTTTTTTTGCTCCCTTCAGCTACTGATTTACAGGCTGTCCTCTATATTGTTTTGTCTGACTTAAGAACAATTGCAGGCACATGTCCAAGCAGTAGATAGGGCACGACCCTGCCAGTTCAGTGATTTCATTTAAACATCAAATACATAAATCACATGTCCACAATCATTAAAATACTTATTGAGGGAACATCCTTTGAACGCATAAGGTCTGCTGTAGTTGAAATGAAAAAATAACATGCTGCTTTTACAGCACTTTACAATACAGGCATTGCATTATTTTTCTGTTCACTGTTCACTGTTGCAACCAATTATGAGCAAAGAGCAATTGTAGGCACATGTCCAAACATTAAACTCTTCCCTGTGTAGCCACTGTCAGCGGATTCCACCACAACTATGTCACTTTGAAATTTAAGACACTCTGGCGACTGAAATACAGAATAAATTCAGACACAAACATACACACAGTGACTCTCATATGTCTAGTTAGTTGCAGTCCATGCTATATTCCTGTTCAGTTACATAATAAACAACACAACACATTTTTGAAACACAAGACACAGAAAGTTAAAGATTAGCTACTGATTTACCGGCATATTGTAGATGTTTAACTGGAGTAGGGGTGTTAACAGCACTATGTTCAATATGTGAGATTCTCTCCACTGACAGATCCTTGCTTCTCCTCCTCTTTTGTTTCTCCACCCCTTAGCACCACAGAGGCAAGCTTTGGATCAGCTTACACACATACATGAATAGGAGCCAAAGCCTGCAGCTCTCACTTTAAAAAGTTGTGTTTTTCTCCAGAGAAGTTTTTAGGTTGGAAGTCACCATGGTAGAAAGCATGGATTTGGAGAAGCAGCAGAAGCAATATTGCATTCAAGGTAAGCACGTAGTCATCATTTGTGTGATGGTGGCAGTGTGCTCTTTGGCAGTGGGCCTTGGAGTGGGCCTCTCTTCCACCTCCTCCACACCAGCACCTACAGCGGGGCCTACACTACAGCCTACACAGCCCCCTCTACCTGGCAGAGGGCCATGTGCACCTTCCACAGATTCCAGCGGGGACTGGAGGAATTTCCGTTTGCCCAGCTATGTAAATCCAGTCCATTATGACCTGCACCTGGAGCCAAACCTTATTGATGACACCTATTCCGGCACCGTGGATATCCATGTGAAAATCGGAAAGCCTACTCGTCATCTTTGGCTCCATATCAGGGAGACATTTGTCAGCACTCTACCCAGGCTGAGGTTTCTAAACAGTGCAGGCGGGGAGAGGGAAGTAGCAGTGAAAAGCTGTTTTGAATACAAACCTCAGGAATATGTGGTTGTGGAGGCCACAGAGGAGCTGCCCGTTACTGGCCAAGAAGAGGTGTATATCCTTAGTCTGGACTTTCAGGGTTGGCTTAATGGCTCTGTGGTGGGATTCTACAGAGTTATCTACAAAGAGAATGGTGTCACCAAGTAAGTTTTGTGATTTTATTCACCAATGCCAACTAGAAAACTCATATGCAACATGTAAAACTTAAAACAAAATAATGGACCTTTAAGTTTGTTTCTACACTGTATGTAACACAAACCACATATTTTCATGGCACGATGAAAAAGTCAATTGACTCATTTGACATTATTATACTATTTAAAATGGTAAAGTCTGACAATACCACCTCAAAATACTCTTTGAGTGTAGTTGGTTTATTGGTTGTACTGCATGATGTCAGTGGATATAATTTGTTCAGTTACTATACAGTCAATGCTGTGGACATGCTTGTGGAAATATCCAGGAAAAGGTAGATAGTGTATATTGTTTTGTCAAACTATCAATTTATTGTCTCATCTTGTCTTGTCTTAAGCCAAGACAAGACCTCCTGTTGAATAAAGGCTTGCTTCACATATGTGGAGTTATTACAAAAAGTTGTACTTGAACAAACACTTATTAGCTGTAAGTGGATGCAAAATGTAGGCACTGAAGAAGCTGCTCGGATGAGTGGTGAAACGTCTTCTCAAAAAACTCTGCAAGTCCAGTTGCCTTTTTTGAACCTTTTTTGGATATCTTGGTGAAAGTCCAATCATTCATACAGTTTGAAAACAATCACAGCATTCATAGTAACCACTTCTTTGGCTGTGTCTACTGCCAGTGCTCTGTATGAAATGACAAAAAGATCGCGTTATTAGCAGGTATAGCAGATCAGAAAAAACTGACTGAGTAAACATCAGAGATTCTCTCAAAAACACACCTGCTTCAGAATATATTTTATATATACAGTATTAATCAGTAATTTTGTTGAGTAAAATCTCACTGCACTTTTAGTGCAATAATCTGTTCTTTATTTGATCACCAGAAAGATTGCTGCAACTGATCATGAGCCAACTGATGCCCGCAAGTCATTCCCCTGCTTTGATGAACCCAACAAGAAAGCCACCTACAGTATCTCCATCACTCATGATAAGAACTATGAAGCTCTGTCCAACATGCCTCAAGAGGTACTACTCAAGCCAACAATGCTAGAAAGTTGTACAGCTAGAGATCTTGTTTTGGTAGGATTAAAGAAAATCGAGTAGGCCTTGCATGAAGTTTTTTTTTCCACTTGTTTTGTAACTAGTACTAGAAACATCTTACATTCCATATACCAAAGGCTCTACAATTCTAACCACACTAGGTATAATAGCCCATCACTGCCCCATCAATAGCCCTCTTCAAGATGCACTTCTGTGACAGTAGATGAACAGAAAAGGCACAGAATAAAACTATTTTTCGCAAGGCATAATGGCAAGATTTCTTTGAGTTAATGTTGCTTCCATGTCGTACTGATTGTATTGGTTTATTTTCTCTCTTGCTCTTTTTTCTACACCCTGGAAGAGTTTATGCTGTGACATGAGTTAATCTTAAATGGTTGTATTACAGAAAAAAAAAAGAATCTGAGCCATTTTGTGGTAAACAAATTCACCTCAGATAACGTAAACGACTACGTCACTGTTCTTCTGTCCTTCACTGCATAAAGCCATAGGTTACATAAAGCCTAAATGTTGTGAATTGCTGGAGCATGATCAATTCCCAACAAAGGGGTTACAAAACATCTTTTGATTTTGTGCGTCTGTTTTAAGGCAATACTGAGTGAGATAAGCAGCATGGCATCCCCATTAGTCCATTAACCTCTTGCTCTGCCACTCTAGGGTGCCACTTTACGCGTCTCTGACGATAAAGTGAAGACATCCTTCCAGAAGTCAGTTCCTATGAGTACCTATTTGGTGTGTTTTGCTGTGCACCAGTTTCAACATGTGACTAGAACTTCTTCAAGAGGAATTCCTGTGAGTTTACAATTGTTTCTCACTGTCAGTGACATCACTCACACAAAATGTATTGTGGTATAGTCTATCTGTCGAACACATAACCAACGTATACATGTTTTGTCTTCCTTTTCAGTTGAACATCTACACCCAGCCAAGTCAGTCAGGAACTGCAACATATGCAGCTGACACAACCAAGATCATCTTTGACTATTTTGAGGAATATTTCAACATGACATATTCCATCTCAAAATTGGGTAGGCTTAGACAATCTTGTATGTGTTTTGTTTTCATGTTCATGGCAACCACTCCATATTAAATAGTAACTGGAACACTAAGCAAACTCTGTGAACTGCATACTACGCACTAGCAATACTATTACTACTTGTAGTAGGGCTAATAACCTACCAGTTGTAGTAGGGCTAATAAAATCATTTCCATTCCAGCTTCAGTGCCAATCTCAACAGCAGTTATCAAGCCGCACATTTAGTCATTATTTAACTGTTATATTCACTGTGTTGTTTTGATCTAGATCAGATAGCCATTCCTGATTTTGGTACTGGTGCCATGGAGAACTGGGGCCTCATCACTTACCGGGAGACAAACCTGCTGTTTGATGAGAAAGAGTCATCTTCCTACAACAAGCAGCGTGTAGCTAGTGTTATTGCCCATGAACTGGTTCATCAGGTAACAATATCTAAATACCTATTACTTCCTCTGCTTGTTGTATTTGTGTCATAGAATGTACAGTTTATGAGCAATGCATGCGATGAATGTGGTAGGGCCTCTCTTATAGGGCACCTTTTCTTCACTGCTGAAAATGTATGAAAACATTCAGTATTATTGGATGAATCACTGAGCATGTAAATCAGACATGTGGTGTTTCAGGACAGTTGGGTCTTGGTAAAGGTCCAATCATTCATTCAGTTTGAAAACATTCACAGCATTCATAGTAAACACTTCTCTGGTTGTGTCTACTGGCAATGCTCTGTATCAAATGACAAAAAGATGCTTTCATGCTATTAGCAGGTACGGCTGATCAGAAAAACGGACTGAGTAAACATCAGAGGTTCTCTCAAAAACACACTTGCTTCAGATGATTTCAAACATAATATCATGAATTTAGTACAATTTATGAGTTAGCTTCATAAATTACGGGTAACTTGGTCTTGGTTCCTTTGGGCTTGCTGTTGATGGTGATATATGCACCATCCAATATTGATGTTGTGTGGAGCCAGACACTAAGCATTTGAGACATGCTTTTCCAACTTTTCAATAAATGATCATCTGGCTAAAAAGAACACATGTACAGAAGCTCCCTCTCTTAATATGCTCTGTTATGAACAATAGCATGTCAACAGCAAGAAGGTGAGAGTCCAGAATTGTAAATGTTTAAAAATCTTTGCTCTTTGATCCTCATTCACATTTTTTTTTTTATTTTTTTATGAAGCACAATCTTGGGACATTTTATTCCAACATAAAAGCTGTTTTACAGTGATGAGAGATAAGAGCTCTGGTGACAGTCCATAATATCTTGTTATCTGATTAAGTTACACCAATAAGGAATTGTTTGTGGTTAATTTTAAATTTTACAAGGTCTTCTTCTCACATGCACTGAGCAATAAACATTGAATATTTACAGTGTAGAGTTAAGAAACACATTAACACTGAGTGCAACAAAACACTTACTACTCAATCATTACTTACAATTACATCTTCCATGTTCCCTCTTGTAAAGAGAAGCATCATACTTCAGGATTACTTCAACATTGGTGACTGTGGACTTCCAATTTCCACACGATGCAGTAGGCAACAAGAGAGAAGAACAGTTTGTTTGTTTTTTAAACTCAGATATTTAGACTCTAAGAGACTCAAGGTAAAAGCACTATAAATCCCTTCAGAATCAGCAGAGTACCCGGAGAGAACACACGCAGACACAGGGAGAACATACAAACTCCTCACAGGAAGGCCCCAGAAAGGTCCCCTCCACTGTGCCCATGCTTGTGTTTAGTTGGCACAACATATTTTATATTTTGATCAAAAGTCCATTACTCAAAAAATACTACAGCTAGATCCAGATGCCCAAACACTTTAGGGTACATGGTCTTGGGCTTGTTTGTGTTTAGTTAGCATCTACTGTATGTTTTTGTATCATTTCAGTTTTTCAACATGTATTTCATATGGATGACGACAAGAGTAAAGAACTTTAGTCTTTACTCTAGCCTTGGAGATCATTTGGACCGATGTTATATAATCGGCTTTCTTGACTCTCGCGTCTCTCAGACACACACACCTCTTCTCTGTTCTCAGTTTAAGATAAAAGACAATCATAAATGAGGCACACATACTTGCAGTGATTTGACATTACTTTTCTTTAAGCTTAAACCGTATCCTAACCTATAGGTTCTAATATTTTCAAACCCACATCGTTGGTTGATGTAATGATCGAAATCCTGTTTTTTATATCACACAGAGTCAATGAGAGTCAGTCTTGGCATACATGTGTCATGTATATAACTTGTTTTCTCTGTTTATTGACAAAAATATCAGTTATATCATTATATACATTATATACAGTGCAATAATTTTCATTTAGTAATAGAGTTATGACAAGTAACTCTATTACTCTTATGACAAGTAACTCTAAGTTATGACAGTTCATTTGTTTCCTGCTGTGCTTACTCATCATTCACACTATAATATGTACTGTGTTTTACTACATAATGCAATTTCGTTCACGTTTATGGATTTGGTTGTGATGAAAAACAAATAACTGTTTTGTGTGTGTAGTTAAATTTAACAAGTCACCAGAAGTTAGGTCGAAGATGAACTTTCAAAAACAAAGATAAGGAGAGTATAAAAAAATGTGCCAGTATAATTGGAAATGCATGAGTGCACACTCATCTTTTTCTTAGATAATAAAGGCTGAGTCTGCAGCAGTCACTTTCTTAAGATAAGATAAGATAATCCTCTTATCACCTTTAGTTTTTTCTCCCTTTTCTTCTTAGACCTTAGTTTC
Source organism: Chelon auratus (assembly GCA_030220025.1). NCBI lineage: Eukaryota > Metazoa > Chordata > Actinopteri > Mugiliformes > Mugilidae > Chelon > Chelon auratus. Next base: position 3,765 of record JASGAT010356534.1, on the reverse strand, counting down.
ATGTTGTTTTGTCAAGTATAATTTAATCTTAATCTTGTTTTCACATTTAAACTTGTTTATCCTTTTTGTTTGTAACTAAGTTTTCTGTTGCCCGCAGTTTACTTTGCCCAATGTGTGTGTAATATTGTTGGAGCAGGAACACAAATAAACTGCTTATTTTGATCTAATATATTTTAGGCTCTAACATATTACAAAACAGTGAAGAACAGAATGTGCATTTTTCAGCGTGCTGGCAAGAAGATTAATTAACCTTAGTTGGAAACAGAACTGTACCAGCACATTCAAATCTAAAGAATGAGATGATGAAATATCACAAAGTATTAGGGAATTATTACAGAAAAAAACAAGACAAAAAATTTTGCGAGAAGTGGTAAGTATAGCACTCTTTAGTCAAATGAAACACTTGGACTAAAGAACCATAATGAAAATCTACTTAGTCACTAAACAGTATAGTCCTGAGTAGTCCTGGATTAGAAGTTATTAATGAAGCAATGCTCATTTTGTATGCAGTATTGTGAAGTATTGTCTGTTGTGTAATGTAACATTCATCTCTGTGAAATTGCTTTTTGTTTTGTCGGGCTCCTCGAAACTCAAGTCAGTAGTCTTTTTTCAGTGGTTTGGGAACATTGTAACCATGGACTGGTGGGATGACCTCTGGCTAAATGAGGGCTTTGCCAGTTTCTTTGAGTACATCGGCGTGGAGAAAGCTGAACCTTCCTGGGGCATGGTGAGTTCTATAGTAACAGACAATTTGAGGGTCTCAGCCCTGTAAAACATGCTGTATGTGTTCCTCTCCTTATACAGCGAGACATTATGATCATCAGCGATGTGCTTCCTGTTATGGTAGACGACGCCCTACTTTCCTCTCATCCAATCATTGTGAATGTGTCGACCCCAGCAGAAATCACCTCTGTGTTTGATGCCATCTCATACAGCAAGGTATGAGAAAACTGGAAAAGCTCAAACTTAAACTATAAACTATAAAACCTTGTTTCCCGAGGGTACAATAACATACATTAAATGCATACATTAAATACAAACAAGATACATAAAATGTAAACAAGATACATTAAATGCAAATAAGGGATATCAAAAGTACTTGTTTCTCTTTTTCTTCAATTTTTTCCAGGGAGCATCCATTCTCAGGATGTTGGAGGACTGGATGGGTAAAGACTTGTTCCGAGATGGCTGTCGAGTAAGTCTCAGGCTAACAGTTTAATGACAGATACATAAGAGATGTCACACTATGTTCATTTTTTTTCAAGTTTTCAAGTCTTGCAGCAGCTGAGTGATGAGAGCATGTTTTTTCTTCTTTCAACAGAAATACTTGAAAGACTATTACTTCAAGAATGCCAAAACAGCAAACTTCTGGGCATCTCTTGCCAGTGTACGTTTAAGAACTGCATCTTAGGACAGCACGTGACAGCATGTTTTCCCTGGCATCCCTTCTTTAATAGTCACAGATGTGAAAAAAAAATGTATTTGTTCTTTGTCCTGAACAGTAGATAAATTTTTATCCCTGTGCCTAGGTGAGTGGATTGCCAGTTGAAGAGGTCATGGACACATGGACCAAACAAATGGGTTATCCTGTGTTGCATCTATCTGTCTCGGAGACAAATGCTAAACTGAGCCAAAAGCGTTTCCTGCTGGATCCAAACGCAGATACCAACCACCCTCCTACGCCTCTTCAGTAAGAAAGATGAAATTAACTTTAGGATAACGATTACAACATCATTGTGTTTTAGAGTCATTACACATTCCAAAAAGTCTAAAGATTTCACAGGTCCACACTGTTATATGTTAGGAGGAAGTGCACTTTCCTGTGTTTCCTTTTAATGGTAAATGGCCTTATTTTTATATAGCGCTTTGCAGCTCACACAAGCACATTGCAGGATCGAACTGCTAACCCTCTGGTTCGTGGACAACACGCTCTACCTACTGAACCACAGCCCCATATAAGCCAATTGAACAGAACATGAAGTGTAGAAGCCTATCTAAGACAATTAAAATGACAGATATATCTCTTAGGGATGTACAAATTAGATTCTTAAGTATAGCAGGCATTCCTATAAATACAAATAACCATCTGACCAAATACAAATAATCATATTTAACTTGCTATCACAGTGACACATGGCAAACAACAGTTTTAGTTTGATGTTTTTGTTACATAGTATAAGACAGCTTCTGATCCCTGACTTCCTAAACAGGGGCTCTCAGTTTGCATAGGTCATTTGGTACCACCAACTGCCATTGCACGACACAAAAAAGCATCTTAACAAAATTAGACATTCATCAGATATTTGTCATGTGATCTATGACCACCATCAAATGTGGGCAATGTCTTCTTGAAAGAACCATGAATCTTAACTCTAGGGGTTGGGTGCCAACAGGTGTCTGAAATCTATTACAATAAAAGTATAAATTTATTTATTTATTGCCAGAAGAAGTAAATAATAATGACCATCTTGTGACAATGCAAAGTTCTGCTGGGAAACTTTTGGACCATAAATTCGTGTGGATGTTACACGGACATGTACCACCCACCTAGACCAGGCACCCCAACCCCATACTGGAACAAGCCTGATCCACAAAGGCCACACCCCTCAACCCATAGGACCCAAAGGCCCCCACTAACAATATTCTGTTGCCAGACACCACAGGACACCCTCAGAAGGACCATGTCCATTCTCTGATTGTCACAACTGTTTTAAAGGCACAAGGGAGACCTACACAATACTAGAAAGGTGGTCATAATGTTTTGCCTGATTGGTGTGCAATACAATAATACAATTTCCAGTTGTGGGTAAACAAAGAAAATCAGATACCTAAGTGAATTTATTTCTATAAAGAAGTGAAAAGTAAACAATTAAAAAGGTGGGCTCATAATCATATTCAATCAAAGACAGCCAGCAGAGACAGAGCATACTGGTGAGAAAATGTGGAAGACTCTTACAGGGGATGAATATTTCATTCATGTATTGTTACTGGGGGTGGCACTCGATTAAATTTAAGCTATTTAATTCTAATTCAATTTAAACGGATTTTAGTAGACAAGTGAATCAAATAATAAACACAGATATGAATATTGTCTCTTTCAGTGTCTGGAAAAATGCATTTAATTGCATTTCAACTCAAAACAGTAGAAAAAGAAAGAAAATGTCTCTGGCCAAAACTGAATAGACCTAAAGTTTAAGTGCCATATCAAGTACTTTAAGTACTTTTTCAGAACAGTATTGACTTTAAATGGCAATAAATAAATAAATAAATAATAGTTTGGGCTGCCGACAGGTATTGATAGTGCTAAGAGCTCCGAGGGTTGAAGTGCTGCAGTATGCAAATTTTATTTATTTATTTATTTATTTTTTTTTGCACAATTTGCACAAAACCCTGCTTTTATCAAGGCGTCCATCAGGTAGTTTTTTAAAATAAAATTTGCCTTCCATTAGTCCTAGCAACGTGCTTTAATGTGTTTCAGGCTGGGTTTTTGTAAAGTGTCTTGAGACGATTTGTATTGTTCTGGACGCTATATAAATAAAATTGAATTGAATTCCTCCATTTTGGCAGCCATGTGGGGTGGCTGTGGCTCAGTAGGTAGAGTGAGTTGTCCACGAACCAGAGGGTTAGCGATTCACTCCCCGGAATGTGCCACATGCCGAAGTTGAGCAAGACACTGAACCCCCAGTTGCTCCCAGTGCTTGGCACTGGTGTGTGAATGTGTGTGTGCTTGTGTGAGCGAATGGGTAGATGTGTCTGTGACTGTAA
>JASGAT010356528.1:0-17186 GCA_030220025.1 Chelon auratus | reverse complement strand
AAGGAGTTGAATCAGTACTTTTACTTTTACCAGAGTATTTTTTTACACAAGTATCCGTACTTTTACTTAAGTACAGAATGTGAATACTTTTGACACCTCTGGCTGAGTGTTATTTAAGTTTGTTGAACGGTGTACTTAAGTGGTGAAATCCATCCTTTGGAACAAACAGCAGCTCTTCAACACTCCCCACTTGTAGTTCAGGTTTTTATGGCGAGATTCCATAGAGGTAAAACGTAAAGGAAAGACACGGGGAAGGATTTGTAAGGCTAGTGCCGAAAGGTTTGAAATTACATTTGCGTCTGTCAGGGGAATTCACTGACATCTGTGTTTTACACTGCCGGGAAGTCTAGAGATTGCCCTCTCCAGTGGAGAGTGCTGAGCTCATTCCAGCGAACAATTTCTTTAAAAGGAGTGAAAATAAAGTGCGGGGGATAATTGGGACCTAAGTGCTGCAAGTAGCAAGTGAATAATTTCTGTTGGTCCTGAGTTGAAAGACGAAAGTAGCGTGTGGTAATTTCCAGCCTGGCAAAGTGACTGACGTTCTGATGTATGGAACAGGAGAGCAGGGGAGAACAAGGATAAAGAATACCTTTTTTTATTTGCCCTATTCCTTTCTCGTGGCATTTTCAAACATTCAGCCACGGTGTAAATATCACACTCGCATGTGAAATGAAAGTAAACTAAAAGAGGCCAGACACAAGCTCTGATAAGTATCCACAACCACAGAGGCATTTCCACTGAGGACTTGGTTGAAAGCAAAATGGAGAAAGTGAAGGACTGGGCGTCTTTTTCAACTTCAAACATGCAAACAAATTCTTACCACTGGCTTCGGACACTGATCAGAAAATGAATGGCATCTAATTCAATGAATATTTGTCACTCTGGTAATGTTGCTGAGACGGACAAATGGGACTGATGGAGGAACTTGCAGGGGCACCCCGCAACACATTTCATTCCCTGTTGTTTCCACTGGCCTCCATCACCTCATTTTCATTCTCTAATCCTTTCTCTAAATGGAATCGCTGGTTTTGGCCAAAACAAAGCCCAGTTATTTGACCGCAGAGGTCTTAGCGCGGAGGCCAAGTGGGACACGCTCCGCGGCATCCAAACCAGCACATACTGTACACACTGACGTCGTCAGAAAAATACTGGAGCGTAGCCTTGAGGCAGGAAAATGAGGTGTAAGGCAGAAAGAGGAAGAGACCGTGCTAAGAGATAGATATTATAGACTATCGGGTGCTGAGGAGAGCGGAGACGTCGGTTAAATCGGCCTTTTCCTGCCAGGAAACCGCACTGACAACATACAGAACATTTGGATGCACACGTGCAGCACATTCCTTTGAACAAGTTGGATGCAGATCCACCCTTTTTCAAAACAAACTACATGTGCCATGGTGTCATTCCAAATTGGACCGTGTTGTTTTCTGAACCTGTCACCAAACAATCCAAGCCCAGCACCCTCCTTGGCAGTGAGAGACAACTAAAAATCCTTTCCCGTCTTCATGTCTCTGAAGAGGGACGACCACCAGTCTACAAAGTAAAGATCTAAAGGAGATGAAGAAGGATAAGGCTATTGTAGTGAAAACAGATGGGGTCAGGATGCTGGGAACATTGGATGAGGCAACAAGAAAAAAAAAAAACATTTGTGGTTTCAAATACAGGGATTTGATCCAAAAAAGATGCAAGGTTTTATTTTAGAGACAGCACGTCAATACGTCCAAAATGATGCTTCAGCAGCAGAGACAGAAGATTATCTGGTTCCCATGTTTGTGGCAGGCTGCTCACACTGAGGCTCATTTTCTCAAGAACCTCTCTCCACTAGGCTATAGCGAGTTGACTGATGACCTCTGCTGACCTCTCGCTGCTCATATCTCTGCCCTACCTGGTTGTCTGTCAACACTTCACCACAGATATGTGATATGTGAGAATTCAAAGAGTCCTAAGTTATCAATACATGGTGACAGCTGCTGGAGAACAGGGGGACTAGTCCAACCATATCTGCATGTCTTTGAAGAGAAGTTTATCCTGCACGACGTCTCTACAGCAATTTTAAATAATCCAATAACGGTGCATTCGCACTGCATGTTGTTCATTGGTTGTAATTACATCATGACACTTGAAAGTGCTTGTCTTTGCTGCCAGGTTTTCTGCTGTCGTTCCTGAATGCTCACTTATTTTCCGCACTGTGGGTAAAAGTAGATGAATTCACTTGGATTTCTGTTCTTCGCTGCCTTTTTCCCCCTCCATATTATATTAGGCCAGTTTGCTTGTCAACGTCTCTGTTTGTCTGCGTGGATGAGATAATGGGTGAACGAGGAGGCCTCAGGGTTCTCCTAGACGTTCAGAGGTTGGAAAGTAGGCCCCCGTTTCTGGAAAATATTCGGTATCCATTTCAGAGAGGAGGGCAGGGGTGAGCCCAGTGTGACGAGAGAAGGAAAAGGAAGGGTGCAATGCTGCTGTTAATTTGCAGAGGCAAATGTTGTCTTTCCAATTTAGACATAGGAAGACAGTGCAGTTCAACCAATATAGAGGGCATGCATCTGAAGTCAGAAAGGTTACTTGAACTTAATGTAGTTAAAATAGACATAGTGGAAAGCAAAATGACAAAAGTTTAATCCGATTTAGATGATAAAGAACTTAAGTTTAAGGTTCATCTAGTATACTTACTACCAGGAATGTCCCGATTCATGTTATTTTGACCCCGATCCAATGTGAATCATTTAAGATTGAGTATCGGATGATCCGAATCCCGACAGGCTCTCAAATGAACAAAATTTCCCTGGAGATAAATAAAGCTTTTCTTATCTGACTTGTATAAACCTAGATCATGTGAGCACCGTGCATCTGTGTTAAGTGCCAAACACAGGGCTGACAAAGACAATGCATAATAACGCCTTAACCCAAACTCCTTTAAATGCTACTAGTTCTTTAGACGCACAATTAATGGATGCGCGTTCTGTTATCATGACCTTGGCTTGGCCATATTTTGGGAAGTGATCCGAGCAGCTGTAAAACTCTGGACAGCAAGGCCCCACACCGATCTCCAGATACCTATTGGGATATCCCAACTCACTACATATACGGTCTAACCGATTAGGTGATTCATCTATATTAAGTCAAAATTTTGGAGGAGTCCTACACACGAGAAATACATCAAAAGTACAGACAGGAAGCACTGAATGGAGCAATGAACAATCAAACTAATTTAAACCAGTGGAGATAGTTTTCAATGTAATGAAACACCAAGATTGCAGCTTGTGTCATAAAAAGCCAAAGAAATCCCCTCATAATGCAGAGTTTATTTTCCTTCAAGCCAAAATATTAATGTTGACAAAGCAGACAAAGACCAGTCAAAGCATTCTGTGTGAAGAAAACATTCCTAAGCGGAGCATATTTGAGGTTGACGAACAAAAGCCATGAACGAAGAGAACGGGGAATATTTCTGTCAGGCTGATTTAGCACAAAGAGGCACAGCAGAGCAGAACCTGAGGCTGATGCATTTCTTCCTCCGAAACCCAAAACATACAAACACAGTCATGTTGAGTCTATTATGTCAATCACCAGGTCAGGGTCTGAAGAACTTTCCAACTACGCCCCGAGCATAGGTGCCAGGTGAAGTTTGTGTGTGCGATCATTTTGAGAAACAATACCACTCTAATGACAATGTGCTGATATGTCATGGGCCGCTGCTGAAGTCAGGAGTTGTATAATTACAAGGGCTGTCAAATTGTTACAATATTTTATCATGATTAATCACATGTTTTCCATAATTATCACGATTAATCGCACATTTTTTCATCTGCTCTAAATGTTACTTAAAGGAATCTTATTATCAACATGGGAGTGGACAAATGTGCTTGCTTTATGCGAATGAAAATTATATTATTATTATTGCAACAATCCAACTGCTCAAACAACATATGCTACATCTGCCTTTGGAAAGTGGGAGGAGAGTACCATGCATCAGATGTGTACTTTGCCGGTAAGTGGTATTTAAAACTCAGGTGCTCAATTCACATAGCTTCCTGATATCCCTAACTACGCGTTGGGCCAAATGTCATAATGCAGAACGTGTGTGCAATTATCGTACACCGTTTTCAACGCATTGAAAGTGAAAAATCTTGCAATGAAAAAACAATATACATTGTGTTAAAGCCTCATTTTACTGTCTCAACTAATCATTCGACATTTGATTCAGCAAAAGAAATGAGCAAAGACCCACATCCCAGTGCAGCCTCAGCATTTTCAAATCTTGTCTGGTGTCTGTGGACGTTCCTGTCTGGCCTCTGTCTTATCAGGGCAATTCTGGCTGGTGGGTGCCCCGACTCCCTGATACTGAGGAGGAGGAGGATGCGGAGGGGCTGAACAGAGGGAAGAAGCAGATGGACCGAAGGGGAGGAAGTGAGTAAGAGTGAGATGGCGGGAAGTGGGGGGTTCCACAGACAGGAAACAGTCTTGTTTTATCATCTTATCATGATGGGTTCGGCCAGGGGGACCGGATCAAAGGGATGCACCTTGCTTTCATTCGCTGCACTCGTTTGTGCCACCAAAATTGTACCCATTTACTTTTTCCACTCTTCCCCAGCGAGAACTCACAAGGTTCCTTAAAATGTGCCCAGTGACTCAGCCATGACAATAAAAAAATGCTCCAGTAAGCAAATACTTCTAGAAATGAAAACTCACCCTGCCTAAGACAAAAACTTGCCAGCACTCAGATGACTGATGGTCATCTGAGTTATTCAGAAATTGTAGAAAACTCGGACAGCTCCAGACACAAACATGACCATAAAGTGTGTGTGAGAGCGCCTGCTAATGTTTGTGTGTTTCAGACAGGCCAAGAATGTACAGGAACCCTACAGTTCATCTCCACGGGCCAAATATAAGCAACTGACACGGGCCTCATTTAATCTAATAGACAATGTTTTGAAAAACAATACCGCATATTATGGCTGTAATGCGTCAAAGCTGACGACGGCGACGTTCCCCTGCCTGACAGTCTGCTGGGGAGGTCTGCGGCCGAGGGGGGAGAAGATGATAGAAGGGCAGGGAAATGGGAGAAATTGGAAAAATAGGGTTCACTGAAATGAGACGTAGGCCTCGCAAACCGAGCCGCCAATACTTGTTTCACTTATTGCGGTCTGGCGAGGCCCAACAGAGAGTGAGTGAAGAGCTGTGTGAAGTGTTATTGACAGCGTCCTCCTTACTGGAGAAGTGTTGGCTTGGATACGCAATATTTTTTTTTTAATGCTGGAAAGATTTTGCGGTCATAAATGCAAATACATGTCAAATTTCTCCTAGACTAACCGGCAAAACGCATTTCTGAATAATACGAGGTGAGAAATATAAGTTGTGGTCGTTTCATGTTTCATTTTACATCTACGGCTACTGGAATTAAAGTACTTGTTTACGAGGTTTGGGCGCTGGTGAGGTTTGAATTCAGAAACGAAATTGGGTCAGCTTTCACAATGCCGGACTCAGATGTTCTTGGTGGATCCCACCAAAGCTGAAACTCCAGCTGAGAAAAAAAAATACCTAGACATACTACATACATGAGGTATGTCCATAAATGCCCTGGTTTACAGTCCATCATGTGAACTTTATGACTTACAGTACATACGATGACAACCATGTAAAGACATGCAGCTGCTCGACAAACCCTATAAAATGAGCACGGACGTGTGGGTTTTCTGGTGGGCTGGAAGGATTCGGAGCCTCTGGAACTTTTCACAAAGGAAGAAGGCGAAAAACAAGCCACCTGCTAGTCCAAATTATACAAATTCAGACCTAGAAACACACTGGCTGTCTTGGTGAACGACTCTAATATCTGTTTAGAAACAAACTGGAGCAAAGATAGCCACCAGTATGGTAAAAAAAATAATGTAAATAACCTTCCCCCCACTTCCTTCTACCTTCCATCTTTCTTCATCTCTCTTCACACGCTGCCCAGCTGTCTGTGTCTTATGCAACTGATACAGTAAACCCGCCAAGTCCAATTTAATGCTCTGTGCTTCTTCGCTGAGGCCGGTCTGCTCAGAGCGAGGGTTTTATCTGGCAAATCATAGCTACCCTGAGGAGAATCTTCAGGGTGAAGAAAAATGAGGAGATAAAATAAATGTGATGGCGGAGATTTTTTCACTGGCCTGGGCGCATACAGTCATTTGTTTCCCTGTATTTTTACAGCCGAGTCTCATATCCAAAGCAGGCTATAATAAGAGCAACAACGGAAAAAACGGTAATTCCTGGATCAACACGATTACTAGCAACCAATAGAATAAAATGCCAGGCTTTGAGCCATTTGCCTTGAAGTTATTTGGTCATGTACAGGGCAAATGATTGGAAAATAAATCAACGGCGAGCTAAAGACAAGGAAAACAGATTTCTTTGGAGCAGTTAGCAGAGGGGAATGTACGTCAGTTTGGAGAAGCTGATTCAACCTGAAATCATTTTCTGAGAGTCATCAGCTTCTTTGTACCGGCAGCCATGAAAATCCGTGGAAAAACTACAGCGACGTCATCATTTACCATTTTATCATCTCTGGAGCGAGGCTGAAGAAAGACAGACGGAGGGCTGTGAATCATCATGACAAAGTGTTACAAGCTTGATAAACTAAGGGTACCATCATCCACCTTCATCCGCATTTATTCACACACAGACACACAGGTTGGGTTGGAAAAGGGGCAGTTGTACTGGCAACAATTTCAAGAAGAAATTCAAACAACATCCGAACTGAAGGTCCAAGCTACACACAAAGATCTTCAAACGGCACCAAGAAGTACGGACATCAAACTAGCATCAAAAAACTGGAGGAAACGAAGGCCCACATAGCCTGTGTCTGGACCAGTAAGATGCACTTGAAACTCATCTCAAAGACTGTGGGCCTGTTCAGACCTCACGTTAAGATCTGATCTGGGTGGTCCAATCACGTAAAAGACAGGTGTAAACACTCCCAGGTCGCTTTGAGATCATATTCGAGAGATCTGATCTCTGACTACATTTGGAGATGGTCTGCATGTGTCCAAATTCCTTTGGTAGTGTGAACACAATGTGTCCTGAGTCACATCAAACCTATAGTATGTACCACCCATACTCAACAGCTGAGTTTTGTCTCATTCATTTAGAAAAAAAGATAATGTCGGGGGTTTATTTACATACAGAGCGCAAAACAGAGATCGGATCTGGTCTTTGGAGACACATGTTAATACCAGGTCTGAACACACACGCTAAAGCTGGTCACTTGTGACTGAATAGCCCAGATCGGATCTTAACACGAGGTCTGAAGAGGCCCTATGGCGAACACCCAGGTAGCACATATGTTCTTTGCATGAGGGGAAAGGAAATAACTCTTCACACCAGCTGGTGGCAATAGTCTGTATTCACCTTTAAAAAGGGGAAACAAGAAGAGTGACAATAAGGTGGGAGGCTAGGAAACCAGGAAGAGCTACAAACCGTCACAGTGTCTTAAATTATGCTTATCCATGGGTCTAAAGTTTTTTCGTTCAATTTGATCACTTTGTTGTGAAAATATATGTGTATTTGATTGTTCAGATCGGATTAAGATGGAAAACAACATCACGTTCACCTCTCTTGCACTGGTTTGCTACGGTAGAGTCATCTCTCCAACCCACTCGTTCTTCCACCATGCTGAAATGGCTGAAAAACAGCCGACCAGGGTCCAACTAGTGCCAATGGTGCAGGACACACCACCGAAACTAGGGTCACAGATGTTCACCGGTGTCCCGACAGTGACCAGCGGCCATCCGTCAACTTGGTGAGTCCTGGCCTTACAACCCTTTAATATGGCAGAATGGCTGCAGGGCCGCATCCATGCCCACAACAAGCAATCTATCAGTAACTTTCACTTCATGCGACAACTGGCAAAACACACAGAACGACAAATGCCTCCAAGTAAAGACCGCTCAAAAATGTGCACTTTCTCCGAGCGGCAGGCTTCTCGTTAAACCATGCTGCGCCGCCATTTAGAACAGCTACTTTTACTTTTAGATGTGGTCGGATGCCTAGAGCCTGAAGCCTAGTTCTTTAAATCACGTAGTTTACAAATATCTGTCTGGGCCGTAAAAAAGAAAACGTCCCAAATCAGACATCATTTTTCAGACCTCAGCCTACGTACACTGATGCTTAAAACCTACTGTGTGATCTATTGGGTGAAAAGAGAGAACGACAGACAGCAGCGAGACTGAGAGAGACAGAGATGAAGAGGGCTGGAGGAGAGCCGTGTCTCTACATGCATGGCTGGTGGAAAAATGTCTCTCTTAATGGATCCCAGCCTTCTACAGCACTCAGAAAAGCCAAGAGCTGCCAAGGGAATAAAATATGGCATTATTACTATTATTATTATTATTATTATTACTACTTTTCTGCAATTATTAGTTATTCTCACTTTTTCTTTCTTTCCAACACAGATGTTCAAATATATCACACAGATTTATACGTACGTTCCTTCTTTTCCCGGAGATGGAGGCACGTGTTTGGGCAAACGCACAAACTCACATGCATTATCGCACATTGAACAATTCAACACACACACACTCATATATATATGTATAGTGTTCAATTAGAGTTTAGTTAGTACATGACAGCAGGCGGATATGCGTCTTGTTGATTTATGTCGGCAGAGTCATATTTTATTCTATGCAGCTAATGGAAAAATATGACAAACTTCCTTTTTTTTTCTTTTTTCCAGTTAGATTCAGACAGACGATTACAAAAAAAAACAAAAAAACAAGGATTTGGGCAATAAATCACAGAAGGCCTGATTTTCTTTCTTTTTTTTTTTCATTTCCTTGTTCATGATGCGAAGACACACAGTAAACGTCGGACTGAATCGATCAGGTGTGTTGCGGTTTCTGGAGTACTGCTTGATGTACTGTATCTATGACTATCTGCTAGGCTCATCTATTTGGAGAAGAAAATACCTAAATCTGTGTAGGCAGAATATATACATTTCCTGACTCTTGCAAACCCTGCAAAGACTAAATGGAAAGAAATACAGGAGTGTTTGTTGGCTATGTTCTGAAATTCAGTCTTATTATGTAATCACACTTAATCAATAAAAGCCAACTTCATAGCCTGAGCGGTAATACGCCCTGTTTCGTTTTAAAAGCCAGCTCTGAATGACTCACACATGACTTGATAAATCACCTTAAACATTTTGAATGTTTCTGAATAGCGATAAGGCACTGAAGTTGGCCCAGAAAGCCTCTTCTTGGTGTTGTTGTGGTTTTTAGCAGCTGGTAGGCAGCCAGCAGTCCGCTTATCAGCACTTAGCTGAAGAGGGCGAGCTGAAAACCTGTCCTGGGGGCCAAGCTTTCAGTGCTACGCCAGAGGACTCGGTCCAAGGCTGCAAGCTTTAAAAGGGGATGGAGTGAAAGGCAAACCTGCCAAAACTTGGCCTACCCAGCTATGTTTCTGACAGTAGAACTAGTTCATTTGATACTTAAACTGTCTTGTCAGTCAACACCTCACTTTAAGCAGGTGACGTTGCCCCTGTGTGTCAGCTTTCAGGCGTCTGCTGTTCGAGTCAGTGAGTCTGCTTTCTGGCTTCGATGCATCTAATCTTAATATCTATTTTGCAAAACACAAATGTCAGTCTGCAGCGTTTCTTAGCAACTCCTCAGGCCTTAAAAGCACCTGTCCTGCCCAGGCCGCACTGAAAATAACGGTCGAAGCTTCAAGTTCTCAGCTGAAAGGAAGATCCGAGGCACGATGAGCTGAGGTGTGTGTGTGTGTTTACACAGGACCGACCCCTCTACCACCAGCACAGCTTTTACAGCTGGGCTGTTTGGACTTGACGGATGAACTGTGCCATATGTCCTGTGTGCAGCTGAGTGTCAGGCAGCTCAAATCAACAAACCATAAACATGCTAACTTTTTGACCCCTCGCAACCCCGCACACAACCCTCGAATCACGGGTCCACGACAAATTCAGCCACACAACACGTAACGAAAGGTGAAAAAGAAGAAATGGGAATAGATTTTCAACTGCTCGCGCTTTTTTATCGGTGGAAATCCCTGAACAATTAGCCAGTAAGCGGCTTCCCCTCACTATCTGCCGTTGTGCAATTTAGAGGAAGCAGCAACAGCAAAGCCATGCAGGGCCTCATTAACTACAGGCCACAATCACTCCCTGCACACACACAGTCACAGCAGGCTGCAGACTAACACACCCACACACATGGATCACACATACACCAAACTTTTTTTTAAAAAAAGATCTAGCTTCTGGAGATGCAAAGAAAGTGAGAATAATGTACAACGCAGGCCCAAAGACTGACACGGTCCTTGATAACCACAGCGCTCACTGAATCCATTCATCTGACTCACCGCTGCCCTCTGGAAGGCTCCTTTCGTGTAGGTGCCGCCCCCTCTGTAGTTGATGGCTGGGATCTCCTGGTTGAACAGGGAGCACTTGTGCTGGTGGGACTTAGGCGCTGTGATGTGGTCCACCCTCGTCACCACATGGGTCTTGGATGAGAAGGTCACCAGTGCCACCCGCGTGTCCTCCGGCGCGACGGGGAAGTCAGACAGCATCTTGCGCACGAACCTCAGCTCGCTCAGGAAGTTATTGGCCCCCACGCTTGACGACTCGTCCACCAGGAAGACCAGGTCCAGGCAGGAGCTCTTCTCGCGCAGCTCGCGGACGTTCCGCTTGAACGCCTGGCCGAGGCGCTCCACTTTGCTCTCGGCGCTCTCCGACAGGTTGCCAGCTGACGACGAGGATGATAGAGGCGACATCTGTCTGGACCGGCGAGACTGCAGATGGGGCTGAGATTGCTGAGCAGACGGCCAGGCTGTGGTCCATACATCCAGGACGCACAGGACCAGAAGACAAGAAGTCCATGATGGTGCTAAAGAATACCTTTGACAAAACATAGTTACAGTCAGCACAGTACCTCTAATGAAGAAGGACTTTGTAGAAAAATAATTGTGGACCCTCTTGTCAAGAGGAATTCAGTGAGGATAAAAGTGCCCTATGCCTGCATCAGCGTCCAGGAACATAGCAGACAACAACTCAGTGCCAGAGTTCCTCAAAAGCATTGCTAGATGAAGACTCTTTCATTCAAACTGTGCATGTGTCCATCTGCTTCTCTCCAAGAAAAAAGTCTGTCCTGAAAAGCTTTTGGCTTCCCTTCAAGTCTGGCCAACGTTTCTACAAAAATAAATCTGGCTTTGCTCTTAGTACAGTCTTAAATGTGTAAATGCAGCGTTTCAATATTTTTTAAGAGACTAATATAAATCTGTATGTCCTTTATCCTTCTTCCTGCCTCTCTGTTATTTAGCCTTTCAGCCTGTGCATCAGATCCAAAAAAAAAAAAACCCCAAGCCTCTTCAGTCCTCTTCAGCCCCAGTGTTCTGCCCTTCAGGCTCCTCTATGTGACGCTCCTGCCTGCACCGCCAGCTCCGAATGCTCGCTCCCCTCTTCTCCCCAAATCATTTAAAAAAAACACACAGAGGAGGAGGGAGGAAAAAAGTTAAGAGACACAGAGAGCGGTTGAGGGGGAAAAAGGGGGCAGTCCAGTCGTGGCGTGAAGTCATTTTTTTTCTCCCCTTCATCTCTCCTCCTCNNNCCCCTCTTCCTACCTCTCTCTCTCTCTCTCCCTCTCTGTATTGGTCTGTCTCTCTCATCCAGAGTGAGGTCCGATGTCAGTGCTGCGCTTCGCCTGTCAACTTGTCAGCATTCCCAAAGAAAACATCAGCAACAGGCGCTCTGATTAACTCCATATGTCCGAACACCGTGTACGTGACACGACTTCAGGCTGAGATCAAACAAACTGAGAGAGAAAGGTGGGAGGATGAACAGATAAATCAGATTAAACTTTGGACACGATTAAGGAAAGACTGTTGAGTGTTGAAGTTCAAATCTTGATCTGTACTCGCGCAAAGCTGCTACGTCTGCTCTGTACACTTCAATAAATCATCACTCTTTTCGTAGCCATCACCTCCTCCTCCCATCTCTATCTCTCTGTAGGAGAGAAGAACCGTCCTTGACGCACGTTTGGATTAGTCTATTTCTTCCTGCGCCGCACCGGTCTCCCCCTCTCCCTCTCCTTCTCTCTCTGCTGTCGTGTTTTCCTTCAGCGATTTTATCTGTAACCAAAACAAAGGCAGCCGGTGTCACAGAGGCACACTGCGCCTATTAAAGCAAAGGCCTGGGATTTACAGCGAGTAGCTGCCTTTGCAAGGAGCTGCACGGCTGTACGAAGAAGAAAGGATCAGAGTCCAGAAGGAAATCGAAAAGTTTCCGGACGCCCAAACATTACACCAATATGTCATTTCAAGGCATTTAAACTCTGTCCATTGTTCAGGGAAGGCTTTCAGTAATGAGAGAATTAGTGAGGTCACTGATGGCCGACAGGGTGATAAAACCTGGCTCACAGTTGCCATTTCAGTTCCCGAAGATGTTGGATGGGGTTGAGGGTTGAAGTCAGGGCAGCTCTGCAGGCCAGACAAGTTGCACAAAGTTTCCACAAAGTGTTTAAAGAGCATTTTATTGTTAGAAAGCAATTATACTCTGCTGCAGTACAAAGAAATGCTTTGATATAGAACTAGCCAATTCTTATCAGAATATGAGTCTGGTGAAGCTTAATTTAAAGTGCCACGGCATGTTGACGGTGTGTAGGGGGTTACGCACTCATGCCGTATGCTGGTGTGTCAGTACTGTTCTGTAATTACACCACTGAAATACTAGGCGGCGACAGGTCAGCTGTGTTGAGTTTCACTCTGCACTTCACACAATGGCGATTAGACTGAGCGGCTCAGGTTGGAGTTGAAGTGAATAAATGTGGATCAACAGTTAGATTTTGCAATTGGATGGTCCCACGTCCGATTAGAGCTATGGATTATGTGAAGCTTCTCGACAAATGTCTCAATGGCTGTTAACTATCGCTCCTTCAAAACAATTTCTCTATCAATATATTTTACAACAGACGCAATAGCAAGATCTAAATAGGCCACTTCTCTGACAGCAGCCATTATGTTGTCATCATAATCCACTCAACGCATCTCACATGATGTTTATGTCACTGTTACATAAAGCCCACCCATACAATTTGAGTGTCCACCAGACCCAACATAATCAACTCCCAATGGAGAGACTCCAGGCCAATTACTCCCTAACATATTGCGGGCGGGGTAACTTTGGGCTGGCTTTACACTCTAACACAGAGTGGCAATGGATTCGGTTAAAAAAATGTCAATTATAATGTCCAAAAACCAAAGATCACATCTTGAGATGTCTTATTGTTGTCTAACCAGAAGTCAGAAATATACTAGGGTTTTATCAAATTAATTTTAGATTAATTATCCGAATCTGTCCATATAACGCATAGAGAATGCAAAACAAAACGACATATTGGGTGCAATAAAAGAGGAATAAATAAAGAACTAAAGCACTAGTGGAAGAGGCAGAAATAATAATAAAAAAAAAAAGCTGCAGAAAGTCAAAGCACAGTGTGTGTTTCAACCAGAGTCCACAGCAGTCAGTCTCTCACTATTAGCCACAACGACACACCGCTCAGAGTGTTTATTAGGCTGTATAAAGCAGGCTTTTTCTCGTTCTCTCTACTTTAACTGCTCTGGAAACTTCGGCAGCAAAGAAGTCGGAATAGAAAGCGGCGTCATAACTGGCCAGATAAACTGGATGGGAGAGACACAAACACACACACACTCGCCCTGACCTAAATCTACACACAGATGCAGACACAAAAACATACAACACTCTGTCTCACACATGCTGAAAGGGGGATGAGCACAGCTGTGACTTCCTGCTTTTTGGCACTGGGGACCCCTCACCAGAAATTTGTGGTAGGCCCAAGGGAGACAGAGGGGATGGTGGATGGAGTTCTTGAGTGAGTGCCTTGATCACTGGGAATATTTTAGAAGAAATATGTGAACATATCTTCTTCTCCTTCCTCCTCCTGTTCTCAAATAAGCAGACGTATGCTCATCCAGCCTGCATTTCAGTTTTAATGTTGGCCTTCGCTAAATTCCAGACAAGAAGACGTCTAGGCCTCAGATAATTATTTAGACTAGTTTGAATTCTGTGAGCAGCATGTGAACTCAGGACCAGAGCAAATTTACACACAAAGAAAATGAGTAGTTGACAAAAACAGAAGAGAGTGAGTAAGATGATTGCAAGTCACTGAATCTGAGATTGTTTTTTGTTGTGGCTATGGGGCTACCAACTCTTGGTCACATACTTGAACAAAAATACTCAGATGTGACTCAAAAGCTTGATCTGCTTCTTCGCACAACTCTGGACTGCACACTGTCTACGTATGAGTTATTAAAAAGTCTAAAAAAGTCTTAAATTTGCGGAGAAAGCAGAAGACAGAAGTGTTGAAAAACTTGAACTGATGTGCCCACTCTCATTTTAACACACACAGACCTGTTAGTTCCCGTGTCTCAGTCCTGGCGGCAGGTTGGAGCATCAGATACAGTAGCTGCAGGTGTCGACACATTCCTCATATTTCTCTGCATTTCTAGCCTCGAGGAAGAAACAGAGATCTTAGCAGGAGTATCGGCTTTTCCAAAAACATTCCTTCTCTGCTCAGTTGGATCTATAACCAAGTTAAAACATTTATCTGGGAGAGAAAACAAAAACTTCCCACATTAAGCAGATCAGCCACAACATTAAAACCACCAACTGGCGAATACCACTGATGATCTGATCTCATTACATCCTGGGATTTATGTGGATTTTACTTTGATACATGCCACCTCCTGAACTTTGCTACAGATCAAACACAACCCCATGGCAACAGAAAAAGGATTTCCGTGCATCCTGGTGCCATATGTTCCCCAGATAAATGACATGCACATGATGTAAAAATAAAACCTGATACATCAGACCAGGCCTCCTTCTTCCACTGCACTGTTGTCCTGTTCTGATGCCCACATGTCCTCTGTAGATGATTTCAGCAGTGGACAGGGATCAGAATGGATGCCCTGACTGGTCTGTGGCTACACTGCCTCACAGCCAGCATGACCTTTTCAGCAGTCCAATCTACAGTAGCTCATCATAACCTTGGGCATCCATAACCTAGTCGCCTTTCCTTCCTTGGACCAGGGACACCCCAAAAGAGCTGTAGTTTTGGAGATACTCAGATTTTATTTATTTTTTTCAGTTATTCACTTGACCAGAGATCATGATCAGGTCGCCATAATGTTATGGCTGATCAGTGCATATTTACTGGTACATAGGTACTCCCTTCTGATTAGTTCATCAATAAGTTGAATTCAAGACAATTCATTCTTTCAAATGTCAAGATTTACTTATTTTATTTTGTCTTGTATCACTTTGTATTTGCATTTGCACCTGGGTTTTCTGGGAAATGCTAAGTTTGTCACAGACCTAATATCTACTGCAATTATTAATGGATATGTTTCTATATTAATTAATGTTGTGTATTGTAACTTAACTGAATCTAACTCCTTATACGTGTAAACCCCTTCTGCTGCAGACAGAGGAACGGAACAAATAAAGTGAAAGTTAGCATTAGTCCACCTCGAGTTAAATTAAATCACGTTTACACTCCTTTGGGCTGAGATATTAGCATTTAGTTATTAGTCTCCCTCTCTCGCAGTTTGTAGCTTTTACTTCTTATTTGGTAATAAAAAATAACAACTGCCTTTGAAGAGTAATTTAGGGTGAAATGGGAACACTTTCTTGTCGTATTATGGCCAAATGTCTTGTTTTAGAAACGTGACAGACCGATTAAACCAACCAAAATGAGTCACCACAGCAGACACGACGGAGCTTTCACTCTTTAATGACCCAATTCACCGATTTTAGCCAGATGTAAAATCTTAATTACCTAATTAGCAGCGACAGGGTAATGTAAACGCCACAAAGGCTGTTTGACTAGCGGAAACAACGACAAGAAAAGAGCTTTGAACCCCTAATAAATTTATCCGTGTGAATTTAGTGTAAACAAACAAAATTAAGGGCCTACTAACCTTAGCTGCCAGAGCCTTCAACTCAGTCGAGTAGTTGTGTTACAGAGACCCCTACAGGCAGTGGGCTTTCACTACATCACAGAGGATGCGTTGACACAATATGGCCGCTAGGTGGAGCCAGAATGTAAGTCTGAGGAGTGACCTAAACATCAAGACCTTAATTAAGTCAAAAACTAATTTTAATGTCACTTGTCGGTGTTTTATTGCTAGATTATTGAGATGCTTTATAATATAGACAGTACTGTGCATTTGGTGAAGGTGGAGATTCAATTGAAATACTTAATAAACGGTTGGGTTGGTTATATTTTTGGGATGATCCTCTTTTGTGTGTCAAATATTTACTGGAGTGAGGTTGTGTGTGCGAAGAGTGCACTCCCAGGCACTTATACATGCTTTGAGAGCAAGACAGCCAGATTAAGAGGCAACATAAGTACTACAAAGTATTTGCATCTCTTTGCATCACTTATTATTTTTTTTTTCACCCCATTTCAGCGTTTGCAACCTATTTTTGCTGATTTGAATTGGGATTTGTGTTTCATTGCAGGTGTTTTGTGTTTTTGACATTGATTTCATATCCTTGTAGTATGTTTGAGTCCTTTTCTGCTCTTTGTAGTTGGTTTGCACACATTTGTGCTTATTTTGTGTCTCTTTGCAGTCATTTTTCTTGTCAACTTGTTGTTGATTTATGTCTTTTTGCTGTCATTTTGCCTCTGCCTGTATGCCTGCAGCATCCAATGAGCAAGAGGAATTGAGTACTTGTTGCATTGTATAGGGATGTGGGTGTGCATGTGAATGCTTTGTGGTTGCCTATGCAGTATGCGTATGAGTGTGTGGGAACATGTAGTAAAAGTGGGTAAATGAGGGAAGTGAGTGCATCACATTTGCTACATGGCATGTTTTGTCACGGTTGGTAGTTTCAGCTCAGCAGCGGTTAAAGTGGTCTTCATTTTCTGCAGGGTAGTATATCTGGATTTATGGAGTTGCTCATTAATGTCAGAATACTGCAACAAAGAGGCAGTCATAATTAAGAGTGCACAGGAGCAGAACGCTTGACCGAGCAAAATATTCTTCTGTTGAGATGGAGTTTAAATATCTCAGATGCTTTTTGTAAAGAATTCCTTGTTTTCATTTCATTTACTTACTCAATGTCCTAATCTTGTTTCCTACTTTTGCAAGTCAAAAATGTTATAATCTCTGTGAGCGTGTAAAAC
>JASGAT010356521.1:0-10947 GCA_030220025.1 Chelon auratus | reverse complement strand
CCTCCTCCTCCTCCTCCTCCTCCTCCTCCCGTGTCTTTCCCCATCAGGGCATTGTAGTTCAAGAATAGATGTCTGATTTCATTTCCACATTTTGCTGCATTCGTCTCGGCGTCATTATCCGGGCTCATTTGGATAGCGGGAGCATTGCATCATGGCAAATCATGTAAAGTAGTGAATCACGGGAGAGATGTTCTGTTTGTAGGTGTGAGGTTGAGGAAGAAACATGACACGTAAACAAATCTGCATGATTACTAAAACTGCTGCACTTGTCGTCACTGTTGTCATTACATGTTGTTTTCCGGATGTTTCAAAAGGCTGCTCATCTGCTGTCAAGCAACATCCGGTGCATTATTATACTTCTGTTAAACGGACTGTGCTGTAGACTTAAAGATGTGTAAGATGCATCTCCTAAATGTAATTAAATATTATATTTTTTTTTATTTACCAGGTAAACAATGGCTAAGAGCTTGGTTAAGAGTAAGGCAAAGTAATTTTAGCAGCACTATAAAACTAAACGGGTTGAATGTAGAGCTACAATATGACAGTTTTCATGATTGATTAATCCATAAAATAAGCAAATAATTAGTCTTAATGTCAGAAAACACACCAAAAATACTCTCATAGTATAGTGCTTGTTTTGTGGGATGAGCAGTAAAAAAAAAAATACAAAAAAGTACTTTTGATTGGAAAAAAATGGCAATTATGAGAATTGTACTGAGTTACTGGTTTTGTTGGCAGCCCTGAGAAAGAATGCTAATCTTTCCTTTTAAGTTTTCCTCACACAATTCTTCTTTTTAATGCTGCATCTAACAATAATTGTCCTTAATCTGCAATTGATTTGCGATGAATTGGCTAATTGCCATTAGAAAATGGTGAAAAGAAGCTTTAATTGCGTCTTTAATTGCCTTGGTGTTTCTCTCCAGTCGTCTAAAGTCAAAAGAAGATACTGGAGATGCTGCAGTCAAAAAAATGCTCTTTGTTTATTTACTTTCAGCTGACTAATTAAACAGTAGTGCAAGACTTTTTTTTTTTTTTTTTTTTAAAAAGTCTATAACATTAAAGACCTTGCCAAACAAGTTCACACAATGCTGATTACACTAATCAGCCTCTCTGTATCACACGGCGGACCAGAGATTTAAATCAGTTTTCTGTGGCAGCATTCCCGCACATCCTCAACGGTAGCAATGTGTTTCATATGAATCAACAGCAATTGCTTGCCCGAGTAAAGGAGCAACCGCAGTTACAGAGACGTAGTGGCCTACAGTAGTTAGCATTATGATGGAGAAACAACATCTCATGCACAAGGAAACGTCTGATTAAAGTTTCTGATCCTCGAGATGAAAATGAAAGGCTGAGTTCAAAGGATTCCAAAAAAAGAAAGTTAAATCGATGGTACGGACTAGCGCTGGTTATCATTGGTGCGGCTTTTCCCTGTTGGAGAGCAAAGAGAAGAGACTGAGGGAGTGTAGGCTGTTAAGCAGGCGTTAACAATATTTGTGTAATTACTCTCACTGCCAGGGGAAAGACAAAACCTTCACACCGCATCTTTAACTGTTTCTTGCAAGAGGTGTTTTTGTTTAATGTTATTTTTCTTACAGTAAATTCATTTACAGGGTTGTTGTCGCGACAGCAATGAAGAAAAAACGAGCTCCTGATTAACATATCCTAATTAACACTTTGAATCCCCTGAAAACTTCTCCACTGAAAGTCAACCAACTTTTGTATCTTCAGGTTCACTGCGCCCTCCTCGCTAGCGCAAACATGTCCTTTTATTCTGGGAAAGTCAAACGTCTCATTTTTTTTAACATGCCCGTGTGCATGTGCATTTTTGAAGTTTAGTGTATGTCTGTTCCCCTTTCAACACAACTTTCATCTTCCATCCGCCTTAAATGCTCGTTTTACTCTTTCAAGTTAGACAGATGACAGATGGAGTTCTTGAGTGAGAACCTAAGTTCACTGTAGTTCACATTTGGAGTCAAAACAACAAACGACAACGGTGCTATTTGCCGAGGGATGCTCAGAAGACTGTTTGAATAATAGAAATTATGCGAACAAATCATATTAATTAATGATAAACAGCGTAGAGGTGAGCGCGTGTCAACGTAGCACGGATGCCTCAGTAACGGTGTTGATGCACTGTTTGATTGCAGATCACAGGGTGAGAAAGAGTTTTATGGAAACAGGCTGAACATGAGTAGGCGTTGGAGGGAGCAGCGAGGGCAAATGCACAAGGGCAAAGGACGGTAAAATATCTGCAATATCTGTAGCTTTGGAGGAGGAAACGCAGCTCTTTTGGCCTCTGAAATAATGAGACTGAACCAGCGGATAACATTGCTCTTTGCAGGCGTGAACTGTGAAGACAAAACATCCCGCAGAGAAAAAGTGAATATTTATTTGCTTTATGTGGAATGATCGCTGCAAAAGGTTGATTTGATTTACAATTGCATGTTCACCCGAGTTGTGTCCAAAAGTGACTTTACTGTCATTTTCTGAAGCTTGCAGCAGATTACCAGATAATGATATTTCTGTGGAAACGCAAAGAAACATGTACTTACAAAGAAATATGAAGTTAATCCATTCTCTGTCTCCGTCTGAGATTGATGGACAGAGATGACTGAAAAGGCTTGAAAGCACCAAGCAGATTGAAGGTCAAGTGGATTTCATTATTTCACATCCAAGCAATGTTGAAGATGTAATTTTCATTTCACCCTTTTTGATTGTTTAATTTTTGCTGTCAGCAATCAGTTTTTTTTTATCTCTTCCTTTCAGCTACACTGAGATTTTATCCGTGCACATGCTTGTATGTGTATATCCAATCATGTGAGGTTGATTTCAGGATTATCGGTAAATAAACAATGCCTTTGTGACCATAATGACATAAGCTGCTACATAATTTACATCAGTGTCACAACAATGCCCTTTCTAACCCTTGAGTTTTGGCAGATGCCAGACAGATTTCTGTTCTGAAAAGATGTGCCGCCGCAGAGTTATTTATTTATTTATTTACTGGCTGCTGTTGTGTTGGAGATGAGATGAATGTTGGCTTTCATCTTAAACAAACAAATAAATGGATAGGATTTATTCAAAAGCATTAAATAACAACTTCATTTCCCCCTTACAACGGATCTCTGAGCCATCACCTTTAATTTGTACGTGTATTTATTTCTGTTTTTCCTGTCGGTCTCTAAGTGGAAACACCACTTTCTGGGGTAGAAATATTCACATTTGTTTAGGTTCAGGAATGCCAGATGAGTACAGCACGAACATGCTGTAGTATCAATCAGTGCTGGGAGAAATTTAATACATAATTTGTCAGTGAAGCTGTGCACAAGCTCTATGAATAATGGAATGTGTCTATGTGGTTGGTCAGTGCAAGTAAACATTTTAAAGTTTGGCGTGGGGCTGAAGCAAACTATTATTTTTTTTTTCAGTCGATTAATATATTGATTTTATTTTATTTTTTTTTTTAAATCTACTGACTATTATGACCATCTTCCTAATATTGTGTAGGTCTCCCTTGTGCCTCCAAAACAGTTGTGACTCATTAGAGAATGGACATGGGCCTTCTGAGGGTGTCCTGTGGTGTCCGCCTTTGGGTCTGTGGGTCAGACTTGTTCCAGAGCATCCCGCACAGATACTTAATCAGTTTGGGATCTAGTGAATTTGGAGGCCAGGTCAACACCTTGTGCTGTTTTCGTGTTTTTTGAGTTGTTCTTAAACCGTTTTTGTGTGTGTGTCTGTGTCAGGCTGCATCCTGGTGAGGATGGCTGCTGCCATCAAGGAGTGTCATTGCTATAGGGTGGAGGCGCCTGGTCTGGTCTAGGTGGGTGCTACATGTCTAAGTAACATCCACATGAATGTCCGGTGCAGAAGTTTCCCAGCAAAACACTGAATTGTCACAAGATGGTCAATGTTACAAACGAAGGACCCATTTCAAACTTTAATGTTTAATATTGAACAAACAAAACCTTATTAGTAAGTCCTGTTTATTTTGTCATTAATTAGCATGCATACTGTTGAATAAGATTTAACTTCCATGACTCATGCTGATTGAAATTGAAAATGCGGCTGTATTACCCTGTAGTGGGTCGCCATTCACTCATTCAATCTAGGATCACCAATTAACCTGCATGTGAGAGGAAACCCATGCTGGCACAGAGAGAACATGTAAGCTCAGCACAGAAAGCTGGCAGACATCAACCTGGTTGAAACCCAGTACTTTCATGCTGTGATACCACTGTGCCACCCTCAGCTGTATTATTTATCTGAAAAAGGCTTGCACCAACCTGGAGCATAATGGTAATGGAAATCTATGTTGTTCAGTTTTATGCGTAGAAACTAACTAATTCCAACTTGCAGATGGAATAGACAGAGAGAAGGCAGCACTCATGTGCTAGCACTTAGCATCAGCTCCAGAAACTCTTTCTAAAGCATGACAGACGCAATAACAACATCCAGTCCCTGATCACAAACCAACAATCACACAAAACTCACCGTAAATGTCCAAATATTGATGCTGCTGTCTCAAAGGAAAGCCATTTGAAGATATGTTGGCTGTGGATGTTAGACCTTGACCTTCCAGGCTGTGGTTGCATAGAAATCCTCTTGTATATTTCCTACCTCAAACAAGCAGAACATGAACCAAATAAGGTTTTCTTGTCTTCATCCATTCTTGAAAATAATTATCATCAGTGCCCCCACCAAGAGGCAATTCTAGTGTCTGTGGGCCCATAGGAGACATTTCCACACTAGGCACACTGCTCTGTTAGCAAAAATAACTAATGTTTTCTATTAAAGAAAGAACAAACTACTGGGAAGCTAGTAAAAAGTTAATTCAAATGTCTGTTCCACATAGTAAAGACTAGACTAGCAGCATCCATCTGCTTCATTTACTACTTTTTTTTCCTCTTCTTGTTTTGTCACTCTCAGGGGAATAAGTTATTTTCATTTTGAATTGGGAGCCATACTCAACTACTTTAAAGAGTTATGCACATGACTTGTGTAACAGGATTAACTGTGCAGAGTCGTGCCGGTTGGGGGCCCCTTAGGGAGGTCTCCTGCTGTTATTGAAAACTTGGCCACTGTTTAAGTTCAAAGTTTGTTTCCACTCTTATCTGCGGTTTAGACTTCTGCGTCAATTTGACACAGAAGCTACGGCGATAACGCAGACCCTATACTCTAGTGCCGTAGCTGACGTGCACCTCCCCAGAAATGTAACTACTCGCTGTGGCGACGCAGACTGCAAGAGCTGTGATTGGTCCGCTTGGTAGTAGCGTGTTTCCGCCTTAGTATTTCCATCTGCTTCTCTGTCTCCACAGTTTTTTATTTATTTTATCAATAAAGATGAAAACATTGAGGAAAGGTTAACTGAGGAGGTTCAGAGATGCAAACATTTGTATGACTCGTTTTTGGCGAAATTTCCGTTCAGTTGCCATAAGAAGTACAAACAAAAATTAACCCGACTGGCAAAAAACACACGGTGCCGACTAGCGTTTGGATGGCGTTGTTCCAGACTGACAAGTGCATAAATGTAAATGGCTTGCACTGGCATAGGCTGCATACGTAAGCTGCGGCATCTTTGTCTCGCAATACTCTAAAAGAGCTTTTAGTGCCCCGTACGGGTCAGGACCTGTTGACAGTTTGCCCCCGTGCCACTGTTTCCTCTGACGCTCCAGGCCTGCTATCAGCATGTTAAGTTCTATGGCAGGAACCAAAGGCGTGCATGGTGTTTCCTTGTGGGGAAATGTTTGGAGAACTCTGCTGTATCAGTGCAATTTGCAGTTTAATTTTTTGAGCTTTTTGCTTAAAACGGCAGCCTGATGAAGCTGGTAATGATGATAATGATGACAACGGTGAGAAAAAGCGCGTGGTGGCAGATTGTGAAGCCAAAACAAGAATCTGCACAACGTTAAAATGCTCCAAAGAGCTGCCAGGTTCTGCAGAGTTGGGGTCTGACGAGCCACACCTATCACATCAGTCATGCTAGTGAGTTATTAGTCATCAGTTGGTTTGTATAAAAATACTGAATTTGTGTGCGATAGCCTCAATACCTGTATGTGGATGTGTTTGAAACGGTTGAGTAGTTTACAAAATGTCATTTTCTCTTTTCCTCCCTGGGCAAATTACTAGTGTCAATATTTCCTGACAGCTGTATTGATGTTTGACTCATCTACAAAGTGACTGATTCATTTATCAAAAATTCTGACATAAGTATAATTGATGACAGGGAACACTTGTCACAGAAATACTCCTTTAACAGCACTGAAACAAAGCTGTCCTACATTCAGAAGTCACACAAGGATCAAGTGAAGTAACCTCAGCTTCAATCTTAAAACCAGCCGTCAGTACATGGAATAAGGTTGTCTTGAATCTACAAACTGTGAAATGTTTGTTTCTGTTTTCAGTGGTTTTTCTCATATTGTAATCACTCGTTCCAGCCGAATAAGAACAGTTGAAAGAAAATTACGAGGGAATCAAAGAAAATGAGGCCCGAAACAAAAAAGACTTAAAAAAAGAAACAAACAACAGATGTCAATTAAAATGCTGGCATGACTCACACAAATACGTGTCTGCTGAGGCAGAAGCAATATTTCTTTTTCTTTATTAAAGTATGACTTGTCTTTGACTTAATGGATGTGAAATTATCATCTTTAATTCCGACTGCAGTTGCCATTTGGCTGACTTCAATATTTATTTAGCTAACAAGACAAGATATTGATTGAGTATTGACAACTCGTATATCATAGAATCGAGGACAGGCGCCATGTGTGTCTATGTGTGCATGCAGCTGATCTTATACCGGGACAAAATGGATAATGCAGCTTTGTATCGCAATTTCAAGCTGCAGTGTGTTTGTATAATACTGCATTTCATCAATACTCGCTTGGTACTTTGTTATTTCGTCCTGATTTTGTACAAATGTATTGTACAGACAGGTGCACTGTATATACAAAATATGATGTGTACCCTATAAATGTGACTCATGTAGGTTTATTCATCATGCTCCCCACCTCACATGTAAGGATTCATCGAAACGAGGACTTGTCTTAAAATGGGAGTTTTGAAATGCAAGAATAAAATGAGAAGGAACACTGTGTGTAGTTTTCATTGACTAATGCCGTCTGTGAATGATAGAGTAGGCTCCCGTTGTGACTAATTGCTCAGTAAATTACTTTTACCTGGGGATTATTAGGGAAGATAAAACTTTATCGATCCCCCACAAGAGAATTTCATATAAAACACGACAGCCGCTTTTCTCTAAGCTTCCAGTATATGAGTCTAGGAACATAACTCAATGCTTGTGTGTCTCACATATCGCAATCCTTTAACTTTTTCTTACTGCATGGAGAGTGTTTGGTCCAGCTTTCCTTAACGTTTTCCAAGATGACAAGGTGGATAGACCAAAAATAATGTGTTGTAGTTACACATCTGAAAGTGCCTTTAGAAACACAACTGGTTTCCTGAGGTATGATGTCTTTCAACACGTCGACCTTCTGTTTTTCTTTTTTCCCCTCTCCCCTTCCATTTAGTTTGTTGTCTGTGTGTTCTGGCTTTAATTAATACATCAAAGTGCAATGACTCTGAATTCTCTTTATAACAGTCTGTAGGATAATCCACCATTGCCTATAGCATTTAGAATTTTCTTTGGACATGGGGTAAATGGAGTCGCACATATACAAACAATGTTTCCTGCACAATGTTAGTACTATGGCGGACCGCCAGGGTTTCATTTACTCCGCCATGGTCTCATAACGAATCGGAAATATTCTTGCACGTTTCAAACAATGCTATGCTTGCCTTCCATGGGCCTGGATTCATCTTGTAGAAGGTGAATGAATAAAGAGAGTAGGTCAAAGCCCAAAGGAAACGACTTCAGACCAAGATGTAATATAAGCACTAGCTAGAAAAGTTAGATTGAAAGTTTACTATTGATTCGATTTATTCGCTGATACTTTATCTTACATACATGTGCCCATAGAATACCACGTCTCAAAAGCATTTTGTGTACTATTCCTGCTCAGACTTCTGCTGTTTGTCGCTAAATCCAATATCCGTATTATTACCCTAATTTAAAGACAAGTTGATAGAATAACATCATGCATTTTTTTTTTTTTTTTTTTATGTGCTATATACAGTATAAATGGTTTTAACAGCTGGGATAGCATCAAAATTAGGGTCTTATACTAAGAGAGAATGCAATCATTATAAAGCACAAGTCGAAATGTTTTCAATTTACCAATTTTCTCACAAACTCATTATGGCAAAAGATTACGCAGCCATCTATAGTGTGATATAGTAGAAGGCTGTTGTATATGAGAAGTTAAGAATTTGTGCATTGCCAACTGCACTCTGAACTGAAAGTGACGTCCAGTATGATGTGTAATTGACTAGAGCACCAGTCTCCAGAATAATTGAAGACGATGTGGAGAGACTCTTTTATATGGGCAACACACCCGGCCCCTAATGTGTTCCATTACAACAAATGAAAATCCCTCATTTGTCTGTGCTCGGCTGCAAAATAAGTAAAAGCCGGACAGAGGGGATGTAATCTTACTGAAGAGCTGCATATGGTCGGAAGTTGAGAAGGATGTTGTGTTAAATGCTTTTATCCAGGGAAGAGATGCTTCTGGTATCTTGCCAAAAAACTCTGGTAAAAGCACAATCTGTCAAATAGCATCACCTGCGCGAGGACGTGAACAGAGATAGTCCTGTTTGTGATAGTGGTGCAGAGATAGGACTGTTTGTGATGGTGGTGCAGAGATAGGACTGTTTCTTATGGTTGTGTCACAGTATGCAGTGCTCACTGGAAAAAAAACAGCTCTGGGTCTGTTGAGAGATTGATATTTTGGATTAGAGCTGTTAAAAGGAGTGATCACAGATAACTAATAATCATCTAAAACATTAATTATTTAAGTTGGAAATTCTAATTGGTAACATGTACCAATAACCAAATTAATAAATCCAGACGCATTTATTCTCATAAATGTCAAAAGTTAAGATGTGAGAGCAAGCGCGGACTCCCTCGACCTGCCTTCACAACAACATGCATACTAGCTCTAACACAGTTAGGACTCTTGTATCTGTTTCACAGTAAAAGGCTTGCAGGGGATTACAGGTTTAATAATAAGAAGCAGCAGCAACAGCAGCAGGCAGTCTGTTTAGCATTAACAGCGTAACATTATATGGACTAATCACAGCTTAAATTAGTCAATCATAAAATTGTTTGTTGTAGCAGTTGGACTTTTATTGCATATTTTGTCCTTGATACTGAAGCATAGGTGTAATATGTGTGTAATTATGCACACCAAACCAGCAGCAGAATTTCAGTTTTATTTTTTATTTATTTCTTTTTTTTTTCTAGAGAAATGCTTGATAAATATAGTTTTTCTCCTCCATTGCTCAAATCACTGAGCGTCTTTGGGATAAAAGATTTGGTAGCTCTTTTCTCTAAAAAGTGCTTGGTAATTATTTCATTATTCCGAGCACAATGGCATTCTTTTAAATACTGGCGGCATGTGAGTAGCTTTTTACAGACGGAGGGGTTGTAATTAGAGTGAAGAATGTGGATTTCTTCATTAGAATGGACTGTTTTGTTGCTTTGCAAAGTTTTTCATCCCTAAAAGCCCATGCATCAGAAGATGGAGGAAGATAATGAGACAGAAGAGGGTGCTGGTAGAAAGAGCTTTTACTGGAAGCCTGAAATACAGAATGAATGAACAATCAAAAATGAGAGCTGAGTGAAAGACCTGACAGTAAAACAAAAAGGATGTGGAAACTTTCATCTGCCTGGTCATTAGTAAAGATGTCTCGGTATGAAAGGCCAAAGAAAGAAATGGGGCCAGAAAGCTCTGGCCTGCATGGGCTGCTTGTTACTTTATTACAGCCAGAAGAACCGATTAATCAACATAATGCATTTAACCAATTATGCTAGATTTGATCTGGCTGCAGGGCTAATTCAATAGAGATCCTTGGTGATTTACGAGGGCCAGTTTATTGTAGTGCTGGGTTGGAGGTCTGATATCGCAGTGGGAGATGACTAAAGGGCTTTAAGGAGACTCGAGAAATCATGTAAACTGACATATTTCAGCAGAACACAGCATTACAAGTCTCTGACAACCTTCAAAGGTCTGAACTTGTTACAAACTTTTACATTCTTGTTTTATAGTTTGCCTTTATTTGTCTCTTAACCCAGAGACTCATTGATCGCATCCAGGCAACATTCTGTAAAATGACAAAACTATAGATAAGAGAAAAGAACTGGGGCCAAGAAAAAAAAAAAAACACTGTAATAAAAATGCTCTTCTGTTCTGTTTTCTCTAGATTGCTTTGTCTTACGTTGAGATTAGTTGATTCAACAGCCGTGTGTAACCATTTCAGAGGTAATGGATCAACTCAGAAAGCCCGTGTTAACGTATAATCATAAGTAATAGCAGTAAGTAAGAGTTCAGATTTTTTAAAGTCGACTGTTACGTGATGAAAGTCAAGTCACTGATGAGGTCACTGATAAAAACACAGTAAAAAGTAATGCTGTGCAACAATAAATCTTTATTCTTGACCTGAATACAGATGCTGAGAGGAGACAGCTCATGCACTACACACTGTGTGCTGCAGATTTGTATTGTCTATATAAACTGGCACCATCTGTAACATTTAATAGTACTCCACAGTGTGCTGTGAGATAGGATAGTGTAGCTAGGTTAAAAAAAAAATAATAAAGTGGTATTTCTCTGAAGCCTTCTCTGTGTATAAAGGTCAAACAAGGTTGTGGCAACGACCCACTGGGCTCCTCACCTGTCTTCTTGGAGGCATCCATGTTGTTATGGTCACGTGATCAGAGACTAGTCGACATAATGCTTCAAGTGTCATGGCACAGCAGTAAAGTCGACAAACCGACCAGTCTTTGCAACCATAGACATATATACATAGACGCCTCATTGAGCGGGTTGG
>JASGAT010356518.1:0-14048 GCA_030220025.1 Chelon auratus | reverse complement strand
AAGGAGTTGAATCAGTACTTTTACTTTTACCAGAGTATTTTTTTACACAAGTATCCGTACTTTTACTTAAGTACAGAATGTGAATACTTTTGACACCTCTGCTACTAAGAAAACAACAGTATTGATAATGATGTGGCATTAGCGGAGTAAACAGTAAACACTGGGGCTGTAAGCAGTGAGATAAAACATGACCACGTGGATCATTTCTGGAAATCAGAAATCATATAGAGGGGTAATTACTGATTTTAAATACGGGTTGTCAGTGATGCCAACTTTATTCTTCTAAGGATGTTTATGTACATTTACTGAAGCATCTTTCTAAATACAATTCAAAACAATTTGCTTGTATTTTTATGTTTTTGGCATTCCTCCTTTAATGTGCGAGTATTCCTTTGTTGCATTTTCTTTTCTTTGCATACTGCACTTGCCTGGTTGGTTACTTCCATGTACATGCACATCTCCATACACTAATTGCATAGAATTTAATACTGGGTAGCCTCCACACAAGACTTCACTTAATGCAATTAGGCTGTGGTTTAATTGTTCTTTAATATCTATGGATAAAGCCAATGCGTTACACAGAGTAATTATGGCTAATGACTGCAGTGAGAGAGAGGAGCAGGAAGTGCGGTGTATGTTGAAAGAAGCCACTGAATTCATTTTTGTCTAATAGACCTTTTGTTGAATTGGTCCCGTCCGCATGTGATAAGGGTGTTAAAAATTAATGATTTATAACTATTGAGCCAGCAATCACATTTTAATTAGGCAGTCATTTATGATAATTTGTCTTCTTTCACAGCAGAACAGTTAATAATTGTTAATTAGCCGTTGATGATTTGTCCTTTGAACATATACACTAACGGCCAATTCTGAGCCTATGAGCAGGGGCCTCTGCGAGAGCCACCCTAGTATGTGTTTAAACACATGTGAGAAGACAGACGTGGAAGGAATATAGAAATATTAGACAAAAACAGAAAACAGCAACATGTCATGTCCATCTGCACCGTCTCTTTATTGGCACCAGATTTTCTCGCATCACCAGGCTAGCTATGTGTGCCTGCCAAGTCCATCCATCTATCTGTGCCTCAGTGTGCCAAGGCGGCAGAGAGAGAAAGAAGACAGGAACATACTCCAGGAGAAGTTATGGCAAGTGGAGAAAAGTGGAGAAAGTGGGAGGAAATGTAAAGGCTCAGGGAGAAAGAATGGCGGGGAACATACCTTCGCCGGCCCTTTCTAAACAACTGTTATTTGTTTAACAATTTCAAGTGGCTGAAATTGTCTCTGTGTCTACATCTTTGGCTTTGGATATTGACCCTAGGCTGCTTCCACTAAGTGCTAGCAGATTGCTGCTGGGGCTTTCCACTGCATGCTACTCTCTGTGTCTCTCTCTCTCTGTAACCAACGCTGTTTTATATTTGCTGTCTCGGTTCCATCACTTCCCTTCATTCTCTGTGAACCACACACTCTTTGTGTTTACTTTGATGACTACGTAATCCACTTTGTCATGCATATGATGAATTGTGAAACAAGATTTGTGTGCAATTCCAGAAATTAGACAAATAAAGGTGGGTAAGAATAAGGATAGAATATCGGTACGATTATGGCAAGTTAGAGAGGTTAGAAAGAGAAGACTACAGTCGGGACGCCAGTTTTGGTTTTGGTTGAACGAGTCAATAGAGGACAGGGCTGTCAGAAGACTGTTAGATGAAAAGCAACGAGGTGGAAGTCTACTGAGTTGAACTTTTCATTCATCCCACCAGCGTGTTTTAGTCTTCAAAGGGGGCCGAGTCAAAGAGGCAGAGGGAAGGGCGTTCAAAAGGCTGTGACAATCATGGAAGCCTGTGGATGTGAAATAAATTCTGGTTCCTTGATAAGATCAGATAAGCCAAATACATCTTTAAGATATTTAGCAGGTATAAAAATTAATAACAGAATCTTCCAGGTTTCAGATATATTATACATATTCCTAACGTCCCCTCTAGGACATCTCCTTTTGATTAAAATATCTCTCTGCAGTTGTTGCTGGTAATATGGTACAGATTGCTGTAATGGGAGGGAGTGGGCTGGGGAGGAATATAGTAAATTTTATTACAAAGATGATTGTATCCAGATCAGCTCGGATCATCACAGATAGACATCCTTAGTGTCTCTGTAGCATTTGTCTCTATCGACTGTCAACGTTTTCCACAGGCTTCTCCTTCTGATGGATGCGTCTTATTTCATTTTTATTTGTCGTCTTAACTTTAAAACAGTCCTCCATTACTTCAAAAGTTCGTGCTCAGCTGTCAATTAACTGTTGTTTTTCTACATAAGTCAGAATGTGAAGTGTTTCCAGCTACAAAACCGAACTTGGGGTCATCATCTTAGCACCCTCTCGACTGTGTAGACCATTCACTGTCCTAATAGTGCACTTCTGTGCCTTTGTTTTTTTTTCAATCTCTGAAGTAAACAGTGAGGTTCTTATGGTCAGCTAGGACGTCACCGTAATGGCAGAGCAGCACAACAGAACCCATTGAGAAAATTATTTTCATGTGTTACCCTCTGACGTCAGGGGGTATTTCTGCACATGCTCATTTTCATATATTTGCGCATGTGTTGCCATCGTTATTTGACAGTTGTACACTTCGCATAAATTTGTTAAAAAGTGCCGTATGATTATATTTAAAGGCTTTCTGATGTGGGTTTAACAGCTACAGGATAAAAAGCGAAAAGCATCCGTTCAGATATTTTCTGTTTGTATCTACGGCACAGCGGTTTAAAAGAAATAGCAAACTGGAACCGTGACTCCAGGTCTGGGCCGTACATGTTTCAACTCTATGACCTAATGTTATTCAATATTGGCTTTGTGGCCTGTGGTCAGATTTATCTGCGTCTGCATGTGCAGGATGGCATGGGGGTAATTATAGTGACTCAGCTAAGTGTTGTCATATGACAGGCTTTATTGAGCAGGCTCCCATGAAGCGGAGTATATGCATCTTTCGCGCCCCTTTTGTTTGAAGGCATACCATAACCCTGTGCACACAAGGCAAGGCAGCTGCTAATTAAATCAATATGAGATAATGAAGTGCAATTAGAGACACTGGCTGAGCCGATCCTTTGCTGTAAGCACTGTTCCCCCTCCCTCTGGGCTCGCGCCTCTTTAGAACCTGTTAGTTTTTCCACTTCCAGGAGCCACAATCCCCACAGCAACCGTTTGGAGGAGTGATCACTGAGCTCCCGAAGGCTGCCAACGCATTCTCACACTCAAACAGAGTTCTGCTCTCCATTTATCCTCACCTACCTCTCTGAGCACAGAGCGCGCACACACGCTGTTTACCCCCCACCGCCAGCCCTCTTGCTCTGTTCGTTTCACATTTTCACCTCTGCCTCTTATTTTGCCTCCTCCTTTTCCTCCTAACCCCGGTAACCTGGTAGTGGTGTTCATTTTTAGAAACGATGAATCTGTATTTCATAAAGTCGAGGTGAGGAGGTTTGAAACTTGTTAATTAGACACAACACCTGGTTTAAACTGAGATATCGGATGTGAGATTTGCCTAAACTGCATATTCATAAATCATACAAATATGCTAGCATTATAGGCTCTTTGTATAAAATATATTCCCATAGATATCATTTTCATTACTGCCTCACATTATCACTTTAATTATCTGCCATGGTTTGCCACCTGATTCTTAAAAGTCACCAGATGGCACTATTTAGCTTTCACATACTGTATAAAGAACATAGCAGTACATGTTAATGGTTGCTTTCTTGTGTGCGGAACCAGCAGCTTCCTCCCTAAGTCCGTGGTCAAGCTTGACCTCTGCGTTTACAAAATCACATTCAGCTCCGTGGTGTGACACTCTGAGACGCAACCAGGCAGCGAAGAAGTGAAGCACTCTTGAGAAGTCAGCTTTCACCAGCTAAACATCCATGTCACAAGATGAATATGGAGAAATGTCACATCCTGATCTGAGATTTGCTGCCACTCTCTCAGATATTTACCGCATAAAATGAGCTGAAAAGTCAACAAACATATTCAGATGGAGGTGAAAAACTGGTGCAAACAGGAATTGAGCATCAAGTCTGTCTTCATGCTTTTCCTTTGGCATCAGTAGCACTTAGCACTGGCATCTTCAACGCGGCGCGTGGTGACGTCTAATGGGCTTTTAAGAGCTTTGCAAGGGGACTATTTGTGTACCATCAGTGGAAGCCTATGATCGCTATGTGACAACAGTATTTTAAGCTAGCTCCTCAGCAGCACAGGATGAGTACCCTGAGCTGTGGCTTTCCCCAGGGGAGCGTATGCTACTGAGATCTAACGGCTCAACTTCTCTCCCACTTTCCAACTCAGGTGTCTGTTTCCAGCGAGACAACTGAAAAGTCTTGATTTCTCCTTTTCACCAGAAAAATGCATGTTTGTGAAGAAATAGAACAAGACTAAACAGGGCGTTTTCGACACCCGCTCTGCAGAAGAGAGAGAAAGTTTTGATTTGTTGCAGAAGATGTTTGGTTTTCCCTGGAGACTCAGGAGTCACATTTATTTTATTATTTTCAATTGACTCAACCACATCGAAATTGTTCCCTGTTTGCAAGCGAACTGGTGCATCTCAAGGCCTCGTGCTGTGGAGTGACATTAATACAGCACCGCCATCAAAGGAGATGCTGTTTACCTGACCCTTGTATGGATGGGCATAAAATTATTGTCCCATTTGCTCCATATGTACTTGACTTAATTTTGACTTAATGTCCAAAATGTAGCATTGCCGACCCTAAGTGCATTTGCCTCAGTGTTTTGAGGCTATGCCTGTAAACCAAAGCATTATGTATGTAAACTAATATATCTAATCCCATCTTCAGAGAAATTACTTGTTGCTTTTCTATTTTATATAAATATCTTAAGACTATCTAAACAAATCAAACGCATTGTCTGAGTTTGGACTACACCACTTTATAGACCAATGGGTTAATGCAAAACAATAATAACAATCAATGATCAACAACTAATCATAGACTTTTGCCTTTCTGCTGCAAACATTTTCTTGTCTACCTTGAAAAAAGATACTTTTATATCACTGAGACTATTTATCTAATTGACTAGCTAGAAATATATTCAGTGCGCTCTCATGTGCACTTTAACAACGCAAGTGCACAGACACCTACATGTTCACATGGCTTGGGTTAAAAAGCAGGAAGCACTAAGAACGCAGTTAACTCCAGCTCATATACGTTTAAATCATACGCTGCTGCACCTTTAGAGAAAGAGAGAGTTCGACGTGACTGAAAAAATGCCGCCATGAAAAATACAATAAGCTATTTTAAAAGCAATTAAAGCATGTTTGGTTACATAACAAACTGTGGTGAGGATGGTCAGATTTTTCAATACCACACATTTAAGATGCAGCATACCATCGGTCACCAGGTTCCTTGTGTAAAAGCGTCCGTACAGTATTTCAGTCTAGCCAGTACACATTAATATAATGTACTTACATATTAAGATATTTCTATAATTTTTCCAAGTCCACTAATAAACTGGTTGATTTTTGGCTGCAGATAATATTTCTCACCACCCGCACCCGGCAGACTTTTCTTCTAATTACTTCTAATAGCTCTCACTGGGGAACGTGTAAGCACTTGTCAGTGGACACCATACAATAACCAAATGGAAAGTGAGTAATTAGTGGTGTGAATGTGATTGTCATACATGTTTATGCCTAGATATATATAGTGTATGTTGAATAAAAACAATTATCAGGAGTGCGGAGTTTAATGGTGCAGTTTAATTGTTTACTCTCCTGCTGGTTATAATAAAGCAAAACATTCCACTGCACCTCACTGGTCTCTTTGCATAATGAATTCCTGTGCGGGGAGGACCCGAGCCAGGTCTGTGATGAGTGCCAATCATCTCCAGCGTTACTTCATCAGATGAGCGGTGCAGGGAAGGGAAGGGAAGGGAAGGGAAGGGAAGGGAAGGGAGGATTGGTGAGATTGAATCTGACATATTATATTATTATGTTATAGAACTCTGAATTACTCACCTGTGTCTCTGACCAATGTATGTTTTTCTCAATCTCAGACCTTTTCTTTACAAAAATGGCAGAATTGTAATTAACTCATTTTCATTTGCGGGCTTGCTTCATTTGTCCCTTTCAGTATTTTAACTGGGCTGGAAATTAGAAGAAGCGTCTTATTTTATCTGCCGCGTTGCAGACTCTTCTTAAAACAAGCAAACAAAAAGAAGGCGTGTGTTTTTGTGTGTATGTAAGTGCATTTTTTTCTGATGGCCATTTTTTTTTTTTTTCGGCCTAGTGTGAAGTTTGTGTTAACAGCAAGACGGCAAGGAAAAGAGGAGAGAGATGGGAGGGCGATTAGGAATGTAGAGTGTGGGATGTTATCTCAGCTGTGAATGAGACAGTATAATTATGATATGGAAATGATGCTGAAAGAGGAAAGTTGAGCAGACTGGAGCTTATCTTGTTAGGATGGCACTTTGCCTACCATCTCCAGTATCAATTACTAATGTCTCAATAACAATTACAAAATAATTTATCTGTTTGGGGGACTTCTCTATTCTTCAGTAATAACGTTATATACTTGAAATCAATTTGCTGTGCTTCTTGAATCAGATAAATGAGTTTGATGGTATTCATGCATTGTTTACGCCACTGACAGCCAATGATGCTGAGTGTGATTGGTGAAACATTAGCGAGATAGAAACAACTAAACAGGGAGAACTTTTGGCAAGTGTGTGCACAGAATGCACAAATAGTCTCAGTCTTTCACTGGAGAGCAAATTCAAACTCTTTTCACCCTGCGTTTTAACACATGCACATGAAGGCAGACGTACACTTACACACGCGCACACACATATGCGGACGCACACACAGAGTGAATCTGCCATTTAATAATTATGAAGCGTAAAATCCTTGCCGACGGCGAGCATACTGAAGGATGTAATTATGACCTCTTTCAGAGAGCCCACGCTCAGTGGCAATGCCTACATTTCCACCCAGAGAGAGAAAAACACTCCCAAGGAATGACGGGAAAACGTGCCCTTCATTGCAATTAAGGACAATAATTCTCTGCAAGAAAATTGTTTCAATTGCTTTTCAGCCCAGGAGCAAAATGGCATTGATGGGGGTGATGGTTTGAAATGGGGGTGACAGTGGGAGGAGGAGTGACATTTTAGATGGTGGAACTGCTGGTTAAGTGTGTGTTAGGAATTTAACTATATGAGAGGTTGCGACGAAATCATGAGGTGTGAAGTAGAAACATGAAAAAGTACTTGTAAGCACAAAAACTGGGTATCAACATGATACATGTATCCTTCAGGCAGAGATCAGGCTCAGTAAACGTAGAGGATATGTTGTTCTTGTGTTTTGCTAATCTGAAATAAATCTCTGCAGAAAAGAGGAACTGTGCGGTCCTTCGCTTTTATCTGAGTTCTGTTAGCTGTTGAAGGTGTACATTTCTTAATTTAATCACAAAATAAATTATAAAACGAAACATGTTAGATTTGTTTGTTGTCTTAAGACAACTAATCATTAAGATGTAATTACAAAATTCATGTTTTCTGGTTGAATATATTGATGAATGCTTACAACAAAATGTACAATTTCAGCCACTGTGCTGCACTTTCTCGAGAACTACTGCATTTGTGTATCTTCCAGCTGTGGATGAGAAATCTGGAAGATTCCTTCAGCTTTCTAGTTCTACATAACAAGTCTTGTTTGGTAACAGCCTCAGTGTGGGACTGAGGGTCTACTGCGCTGAGAGCACCATGCATATCACATGGATTTACTGATAAATAGATGATGGGGCAGCAGTATGGTCTGGCGCATAAAGAGACGATTCCTAACTGAGGAAAAACTACATGTAAACTCCTGTGGTCGAGTGTGAAGCTGTCTTGAGAGAGATACCGAAGCCTCAGCGGCTCTGGGGGCAGTGTTGTGACTGACCCTGACCTTTGCCTCTGCTGCACAAGTAAAAGGAGAATTACCTTTAAAGATCAATACGGGATTGCATATTTATTATTCTACAAGGGCCTGTAAATTCGATCTGGAAATTATTAGATTACATATAAATAAAACAGTAATTTACTGCCTTTTTGTTATGTCCGTGCTCTTATGTGATTTACTCTAATCAAGTTTTAAACTGGCCGAAAACCAAGCAGGACAAAAGCAGATGCTACTCCGGCCATGCTAGCATCTCTGACGAGCTACTGTCTGGTAAGCAAGAGAGCTCCAGTGAATATCTGGACTCTGGAAAAGACTAAATGGGAAGCTGGTTTAAGATAAAGTTTAACTTTAAGGAGAGAAAAGTGTTTTTCACTATTTTTTTTTTTTTTTTTTTTTTAGAAATTTAAAATGTTAGTAAAAAGGTTAGTGGATTGCATGTACCGTTGAAACATAAATTTCAATTTCTCAAGTTTTATTTTCTGCCTTCCAATACGACAGTGTATAACATGAAACATTTCTCATTTGACTGTGAGATTTGCCTAAAGCTAAGACTAAATCTTTCGGGGCATGCTGTTGAGGACAGCTGGACTGTGAGAGAGGCTGGTTGCAGGCGGGCGATCCGGATGCTGTGTTTGTGTATGAAATCCTGCGGTGGGATTGCATCTGTGGTAGCTGGTGGAACAAAGGTCTGAATGAGAAGAAATGGGCACCAGAGGAAAATGGAAAGCAGCTTTAGTGGAGGGAGGCATGCACACACGTGTGCTGGCTGTTTACATTGGGCTGGGACGCTACACGCTGATGCATTCCAGCGCTCACGGTGGGCTCACCAGATCCGGATCCTTTTTTTTATGCTTGACTTTTCATTACCTAAACGTGTGTGTGTGGATGTGTGTGTGTGCGTGTGTGTGTGTGTGTGTGCATTCATCACGATATGTAAAAGCAGAAAGAGGGAATATGTGAGAATTGTGTATCAGTTTGCACCACTGTTATTTCTTCTTTTTTTTTCGGACTTTTTTCATGCATCGTCGTATGTCTGATACCTCACTCTGGATGTTGACGGTTTGACAGCTAGAGGGCCCTCTGTAGGGGCCACATATGTCCCACATCCATTTTCTGTCTCTAAACAGCTAACGCGGCGCTCGTCCCCTCCTCGGCAGGCCTAGGGTCTGCCGCCTTAACTGCAATCAAAATTCACAAGAAAATGGAATCCTTTATATGCAAAACAAACAATGCGGAGGAAATAAAACATTCAGGCGAGCTGTCAGGTCCTTTCAAGAATCAATACGAGGCTTTTCATCTGCGTCCCAACCTCTTCCTGGTAATTATCCTGCATATTTTATGTCCCCCCCATGCCTGCTTACACACAAACTTATAACTTACCACGCATGAACACACACACACACACTCTTTGCCACAGTCATCAACTATTTCACATACACACATACAGAAACTCATGCATACATATAAAGACACATTAAAAATACTGGTTTGAGCTGATCTTTTTAATGTCATTATTTAATAAGAATAATTCCTTTTTAATGCTAGAGTGATGGAATTCTAATTGTCTATAGTCCTGTCATCTTTCAGCTCATTTTGGAATAATATCTCTCGTAATTATTCAATGCACACTGTATACAGTAGATACTGTAGTGCATATATAAAGTGAGACAGCAGGGAGAATAAGCACACGCAGTGGCCGGTCAGACACCTTGATCAGGATTAAAGTGATGTCAGTGACAGAGTGACGTGCCCTTGAACAGAATCACCCTTAAAGTGCTCTGTCATCACTTTCCTGCCTCCCATTACCACGGCCAGGGGGCCTCTGGGACGACACAGAGTGATTGGGCAAAGCCTTCCCTCTTCCAAGTGGGCCTGAGCCCCCTGTGGTGCCAGACAAAAGATAAAAAAGGAGAGTGAACAGATGAGATGTTATTGGTCCCGCGGTAGAGATACGGTAGTTATGAAACTGTGAGCAGGGCGGAATACCTGAGCGGTTGCACTGACCTGTCGTTTTTCCACTTTTGACCAAAAGGATATGTTTGTAAGAAATGTGTTATAATGTTATAATACAACTGTAAAAAAGTCAGAAGTAATGTGAAGCAAATGATCACCTTGCATCATTTGCTTCACATTTAACCAGTGGGCTCTTTGTTCTCTATGAACAGCCACTGCATCAGCAGCATAGTGTCTGGTTTATGGGTTAGTGTTCAGCTCAGACTGTCACTGAACTCAGAGCTCATCTCAGTGTCTTTCCATCGACTTTGTCTGCAAACGTGACACATCAAAAATTCACCTCTGTCTAAAAGTAAAGTTACGCTGAAAATAAAAATGAATTCGTCTTTAAAGCATCCTTGCAAAATCCGCTAGGTATGTTTGTCCATATCATGGTTTTCCATTTTAATGTCAAAACTGAGAAATGTGCTGTCTGCAATGGGCTGCCCAGCTATTTACCCACCACAATACACTGAGACAAGCTAAAAGTATCCAAGTGGTGCCTTTGGCTGTATCCGTCTGTCACATCATGACCCTCACCTTGAAAGTTCTCGTGGTTTGTCAAGAGTCTCTCATTTTACCACCTCAACTTTCCATCTAAAGGAAAGAAAGCATTGTGTAAAATGCAACAAGCATGGGTACTTTTTTTCCCCTCCTCTCTCGTACATCTAATGAAAGCACATCGGTGCTGATGCAACACACTCCACACTCGTGAAACAAATCAATTTGTTTTAATACTTGGGGAAAAACAAAAGCATTCAGCAACTGACAAACTGCAAACAAAGAAGAAAAACTCTGTATTTCTTTCCTTTTTTTTAAGCTTTATTTCAGTACTGAAAGAGAAAATGTGGTCAGTGAGAATCCCCTGAAACAAAAAGACTGTGAGGTGGTGGTGGTGGTGGTGGTGGTACTTATGGGTCTGGGAGGGTGTGATGGAAGGGCTCTAATGAGGCATAGCAGAGAATGAAATATTAAAGTTTCTAATTAAATAGATAGACCTCTTCCACTCTCTTCAAGGTTGTTTGGACCATTATCTCTGCCATGTGATCAGCGGCGACCCGATCCGTTTAGGAGTTCCCTTGTGCCGGAGCTGACGGAGCACACGCGCCGAGTCGGTAGGCGTCTACAGTATACACTGTACAGACATATGTACACACAGAGAGATGTATCTCACTTCAGTGCCTTTCAGACTGTTATCCAGCTGATAGTAAAGCATGGAGTTGAAACCATTCTAACAGATGTTGCTCTTGTTATTGAAAGAAAGAAAGAAAGAAAGAAAGAAGCGATCTGGTGCTGTGGAGTTTGTGTCAGGGGTGAATCAGCCCTCCATCCAAAAACCTTCCTCTAGTGTGGAGCATGAATGTGTGAGCAGCTTGTTTTCTCAGACCTGGTGAAAATGTAAAAAGACCTTGCGCTTTACAAGCACTGAGGCCTGGGACAAAGAGACCTGGGGCCTGCATACTGCTGTATATTAAGCAGACAGCCATTGTGTGTGGAATAACTTCCATCCTTGCTTGAATTTTAATCATACTGTTTTATTAAGCTCACTGGGATTTTTCCTTGACACAGTCCTAATGATTTGTCCAGCATGCCTGGTCTGTTGGAACTGCACTCTGTGCAGGTCAAAGTCACAGCATAAAGAAACATATTTCTCATTCAAAATGTATCAGATTTATCCATTTATTGACTTTTTTTATCCTTCGCTGCATACAATATAGGTTTTAATGTAAGCGTTAAGGTTAAGCCCTAACAGTGCGTTAATATTTTATTCTATTTATCTGCACATGCAAATATATCCAAAGAAGAGTTTTGCATTAAAATGAGAATTAACCCGCCAGTCTCATAATTTCTCGGTTATTAACCTACACACCGTAGGTATATTCTACAATAATTGTAAATGTGTCTAATGAAGATTTGCTTTGCTATATCCACTTGTTTTTCACCTTGAATCACAACACATTACTACTGCATAGACAGCAATGTAAGAGGAGTATACTGAGGATCTTACATCAAATAGGTGTCACTCTGCTGACTGGACTTAGAAGACGTCTGATTGTCCAACAGCACAAACATTGCGGTATGTTTTGTTGAGGTCTCACTAAAAGAATGAGCCTTTCTGTAACACTTACTGTGTGTAAATCTAAAACATATCCCATGAATATAACCAGGAGAAGAAAGAAGATACTATATCAATGATCAGTATAATTTCTGACCGTAAAAAGTAATTTTCAGATATGTAGCATTTGATGTGTTTATTTACTGGATTATTTTTCTGTGAGTTTAAAGGGACGTTGATTTTATAGACTTCGAAGAAAAACCAAAGCAAAGTCCTGGTTGATCTTGGGTGCAATAATAATAGATGTAAAAGTTTCTTTGTAAATAACATATTGTGAAGTTCACATGGAGAAAAATGAATCACTTCTCTGTTTACCTTTTTTTCTTCCTATCTGACTTTCAATCATTTCAGCCTCCCCTTTCATCCTTGTTCATAAATTGTCAACTCAAGCCAGAGTCTTTCTTCACATGCACGAAGTGGCATGAAGAAAACAAATCAGATCGGGTCTAAACACAGCCACACGCATGCACTCGCAATTTCTCCACATCTCTTTCCAGTGAAGTGTCTTGATCCTGGCAGTAGACAGCAACATCAAGCATGCTGCAGCACCCGCTGTCCCTGAACA
Source organism: Chelon auratus (assembly GCA_030220025.1). NCBI lineage: Eukaryota > Metazoa > Chordata > Actinopteri > Mugiliformes > Mugilidae > Chelon > Chelon auratus. Next base: position 1,438 of record JASGAT010356518.1, on the reverse strand, counting down.
CAGCTCAAATGCATGCATAGACATATACAGTATAGCATACAAGGTTAGTTCCTGTTGCTCTCTATGCTCTGACTTCCTCCTCCTCCTTCTCTGCTCTGTTCTCCCTCTTGAGACTTCAGCCTGATTGGATTCTGAAAGAGAAATCGAACATAGAGGTCAAAGAAAGCCTCGAGGAGGGCCCTCATTTGAGTATGTGTGTGTGAGCTGCCACGAGCTGCTGGTCAATTCACGTGCACCTTGACAGAAAAAAAAAAAACCCACGCTGTTATATATCTGAACTGAGATTTCCATTTCAGAAACCTCATTGATCGCAGATTATATTCGAATTTATTGACATACTGTGCAACAATCTGCAGCATAATAGGCAGAAAACATGAGCGGTTTGGTGTTCATTATTAACCTTTCGTTTACAATGTATCATTGAGACACTTTATCACACTGTGATCACCTTATTAATCACACTATATGGGACATCAGGGCTCTTTTTTTGCTGACTTGACTTGTGCTGTGTCCCACCAGTTTTGCAGCTCTAGGAACACGCCGTACAATACTAATAGAGGCTGCTGTGCCTGGGTTAAACCCACGCTCAGCCATATAAGCACCGTGAAGTCAATTAATTTCTGTCTGCTTAATGACTTGGAACCGCGGTGATGCAGACACCCCTCCCCTCTCCCACATCTCCAGATTGATTGAGTGGATTTCTTGGACATGGTGCAGAATCCATAGATGCGCCGTGAGGAACGATCATATTCAATTTTCATATTATCCATATCCATATCCATCAGGATCCTGCACCTAAAAAACATTGGCAGAATTAATAAATTAATGTCACAAGATGAATTTAAAATAGACCTTATTTTTGATGGAGAGAAAGCCAACCAACTAGAACTATTTGTAAGATGTGTTTGCCATAGCCTATATACTATAATGAACATGAAGGTATAATGTGAAGGTCACTGTGTACTCTGTGTACATGTGACATGTGCACAGCCTGGACTTTTTTTCTCTGGATATCATCATTCTAACTGTACGATGCAAGGAGGCGAATAATTACGTCACTCAGAAAACCATCAGTCCTCCACGCTTGGGTCACTTCCTTGCCCCCCCCCGTGTTCTTTTGCCCCTTTGCCACATAAATGTCTCCTTGACAGTATGGAAACTGCCCCTCCACAAACTGTCCTCTTATTTATTTCCTGTGATTCCTGCGAGAAGCTAAAAAAAAAAAAAAAATGCACTGATCACTATAGCTGCTGTTCAAGGCTACCTGAAGGTTCCTGTCCTCTCTGTCTCTCCTGGGCAGAGGAGGACAGAGGGAGGGGAAATGTAGGAGGGAGTGAGAGAAATGATGGGGGATAAAGAGAGAGAGGGAAAGGGAGATAAGGGACATGTGGGGAAGCAGGTTGTAAGTGAATGAAAGTGTATTGGTGAGGGAAGGTGG
>JASGAT010356517.1:0-20828 GCA_030220025.1 Chelon auratus | reverse complement strand
TTGTCTGTCTCTCTGTGTTAGCCCTGTGATAGACTGGAGACCTGTCCAGGGTGTACCCCTGCCTCTCGCCCGATGACAGCTGGGATAGGCTCCAGCAGACCCCGTGACCCTTCACAGGACAAACGGTTACAGAAGATGAATGAATGAATGAATGGTTCTCTGCCTTTACATTGCAAGTCTGGAAATTAGTGGCACAATTTCAGTTCGCAGAATCAAAAAATTCCAGCTGTATTTTTCAGTCATCAGTCTCATGTGACTCTGATGGAAAAGATACCCTCCCACTCTACTGCTGCATGATACTAATTCAGCTATCACATGAAACTCTTGTGTTTGAAATACTAGAAAGTAAATGGATACAACCATTTTGATTGCATTTTGTGGAGTGGAGAGTAGGTACATTTTGAAATTCCAATAAGGGGCTGAATAAGAGTTCATCTAGGATAAGTTGCACAATAAGAATTGCATGAAAGACTTGCATGTATGAAATCTGGTATACAATTCACTAGAAAGTAGAATAACAATAACAATTGTGTCTGCCGTGTCCGTGTACGTAAGGGGCCCGAGTTATTTGTCTCATGTGCATCTGACAGACTAATTATCTCTGTTTTGGGCTCAAAACAAGACTGACCTGTCCCAGAAGCCAGACAAACTTTGCCTGCCTACAAAAGTTTTGCAGTGGAACTATTAATCTCAGAACTATAGGTATCTGCAAGCAACCCAATTCAGTGAGTCCCTAGGAGGGGTATCAAGCTGTGGAACATGGTGGAATTAAACAAATTTTTGCATTCCCCAAAGTGCAGGACCAACTGACTGAAGAACTCCTTTGTCCCCCATGCTATCAAACTGTTCAACCACTCACTTTGGGGGAGGAGGACAAAAAGAAAGGGACAGTCAGTTCCTTCCTTTCTGAATAATGTGCAATAATAATGTGCAGTCTGTTTTTTTTCTCTTTAAGAATGTGCAATAACAAACCATGTACAATAACAATATTTATTAATCTTTTTTGGGTGTTGGGTATTTGGGGGTTATTCATTTGTTTTTATTCAATTCTTGTACATGTATGTCCAACAGTGCTGTGTGTGATGGAGATGTCAATTTCCCTGCAGGAACCTTCCAAAGGGATCAATAAAGTTGTCTATCTATCCCAGAAGAGGCCATTTAATTAATGGAAGAGCAAAAGGTAAATTAAAAAAAAAGTATTAATTTGATGACTGGTGGTACTAAATAACTACTAGCATGTTTGTAGGACAAACAGTAGGACAAATATATAATATTTCACAATTTCTGTTCAATTAACACAACACCACAGAACACAGGTTGTACAATACATAAAAGTATAAATGTGAATAACATAGAAATATGTCTGTGCAGGAGAAAACATGGCTATGAAATATACAGTTATATGTACAGTAGTGTGCAAACTGTCATCCAGTGTAGATATGGGTTATTTACATAGTAACATGGTTACAATGTAAACTGTTGACTTGGTTTCGTTAACAAGCAGAGAGTTTCTTGGGCTGATTTAGAGCAGCCACAGTGCTGGGGAAGAAACTCTTGTTCAGTCTGGATGGGTGGGTGCGGAGGGCTGTTCAAACAGGTGGTGGCATGGATGTGTAGGGTCCTTGCAGATGGTAGTAGCTTGCTTGAGGCACCTGGGGCCTCATGTACAAAGACTTGTGTGGATTTCCTACTGAAACATGGCGCACGCTCAGATCCAGAATCACATTTTCTTTGTACATCACAGTCAACGTGGAATTGAGCGCACATGTTGAATCCGACCCCTCCCTGTCCACGTCCCCATTTAAATATACAAATTATTTTTAAATTGACCCTGCACCTGAGATAGGGGAATCTCAGGTGCAGGGTCAATGTTTTAATTTTGTAATCGTGCAGAGAGGGGACTCTGCACGATCAGAAAATTAAAACATAAGAATGGGTAAGATGGAAAAAAGAACTTCACAGAAAGCGAATTGGAGACGCTACTCACTGGAGTGGAGGCGTGCAAAAATGCACTCCTGGCATGCTGTCCTCCAGCATAAACAATATACGCAAGAAGAGTGAGTGGGAGAGTGTGTGTGAGGCCACCTCGCCACAATGTTGGTGAATTGCATTTGCGTATCACATATGATCTGTACATTGATCGAATGATAATGTTTCCTGTTGATATTTACAAATTCATCATGTGATGGCGCTTTTGTACCTATGTGTGTGCAGTCGATAGCTCCGATTACATTCGGAAAACTGGCTCTCGCTGCAAATAGTGCTTTAATGTTGACCTGTTCAGATGCATTGTATGGGTATTTGATATACCCGGGTGACATGCAGATAATTCCGTCCCATGCGGCTGGCATGGCTCTGCTCAGGGTCAACCGGCACAGTCACAATAATGTCACATTATTATGACAGTTTCCCAGCATCACCTCTAATTGTCGGCAAAGGAACAACAGCTGTAGAAGCCAGCATACACCAGCCAGGAGGATGGCATGAGGCATCCACGTGTTAACGGTCATTTCGCTCTTGATACGTCTGAACTTTTCCGTGAACAAGAATGTATGTAACATTTTCGTGCACACGCACTCTTCGTACATGAGGCCCCAGGTGACGTAGAACTCCACCAGAGTGAGGAGTCGAGTCCCAATAATCATTTGTGCACTGGACAAAACTCGCTGAAGTGCCTTCCTGTCTGCTGCAGAGACTGCAGCTGTGATACCAAGTTGAGACGGCAGAGCTGGTGGCTCATTGGTTTTTACAGCATTTGAAGAGAGGTTGTTCTCAGGTTCTGTATCTCTGCTCTGCAGGCTGATTTGTAACTGTTGGTGATCAGCCCGATCACAGTCGTGTCATATGCAAATTTCACAATGGTGTCGGCGTCAAATGTAGGGACACAGTCGTGGGCAATGGTTTTTTGATTTTTTTGGCACTGGCACAATGATGGCAGATTTCAGGCACTTTGGGACTGTTGCCAGGGACAGATTTGTGCGATTATTTCAGGCCAGAAGCAGTGTTTTTATTTTTGTGACCTGATAGCATCACTTCAGACAGGGGAGAGCGCACCCTCAGTTTTAGTTAACTCCAATGTTCAATATTTGATCCTTAGTCTATTCTCATACTTCAAACTTTATTCCATTACGTAAATTCTGTATGTTATTTCTGTCTGTGACAGATACAGAAACTCCAAATATCAAAATTGATATTAACCTGTGGATTTCAGTTGACTTTGGTCTTGTGGTTGATTCTGTGACACCTATTGACTTTTTTTTTTTTGCATTTAATTTACAGTGTGATAATTGTTCATAATCTCCAAACTGTGCAATTGTCTATACACCCCTCTCTGTAACAATACCTTTCATGCTCTCATGTTGTTTTGTCCACTGGCTTAGGGGTTCCAAAAAGACTGTGAAGAGAAGGTTACTCATGACAGCTTCCAGGCCTTAAGACCTATTCCTTCAGTTGTCTGTGTTTGGGACACCTTTGTTGATGTGATTGCTATCCTATAACTGTTTGAATTTGTCTTGTGTTCTTCTATTACAGCATTCACTCACTCAGACACACACTACAGAAATGGCTGATTTACTCACTGCACATTTGATTTGTACAAGAAGAATTTTGTCCTTTCTTCTAGTTGTGTTGTGACACATTGAACTGCCATGTTACCCACAATCTAGATCAGCAGAATGTTTGAGACCTGATCACTGCACAGTACCAATTGCCTGCTTCAGCTCACTTACTCATCCAATAGTATATTACATCTGCAACTGTTCACCTGGGCATTATTGTCACTATAAGGTAAGTATTATCTTCAGTGGCAGAGCTGTTGTAGCAGCAATGCGTAGGTTACAACAAACAACATCCAGACTTTGACTTTCTGGTGAATAAGTTAAATTAATCATAATCATCATAAAATTACAGTCTACTACATTAACTGTAAACTCAGAAGATGTGAAGTCCATGTTGAACAAAACAATGCTTTACTACCCCCGACACCTTTAATAAAAAAAAAGCAACAAGCATTATATATAGCTATAGGTGACATGTTTAATTATGCTAAAATGCCCAGAACACACACAAAATAATCATGACCACAACAATGTGCTCTCGCATTTGATTTAAACTGGGTACTGCGATAGACTGGCGACCTGTCCGGGGTGTACCCCGCCTCTCGCCCAGTGAAAGCTGGGATAGGCTCCAGGTTATGAGAAGTGAAGCCTTACGTCCCATTGGGGGCGAAGAGGAGTAACTAAGTTATAAGAACGCCAGTAAATTGAATTAAATTGCAATAAATTTACAAAAACTTACCCACAAGTGTCGTGTAGGTGGCTCATCTAGGTGTGCATATAGAGCTCCGGGCTTCACGTGACTTTTTTTGTTGATACCGCCACATTGGCAGGAGAATAAAGGAGAAAAAATGAATGGTGCCAGGGCAGATTTCAGGCCATCAGAGTTTACTCTGCACGTTAAATAGATAGAAACTGACCAGTACATGGCAAAACTCAACAGGTTATATCACGGACTTACGGAAGCCAAGAATGGATTTTTTTTTTTATGCACTGTTATATCGTGATAACGACTTATTAATTCGTTATATCGATATAACAACGTTTGTTTTCTCGAGATAACGAATTAATTATTTCGTTATCTCGACATAACAAAGATCGTTATATCGAGATAACAAATTAATTCATAATGTGTTCATGTTGACTTCAAACTAATGCGCTGCCACAAACGGCTTCCGTAGCGCCACTGGCTGTAGCTGTAGCCTACCGGTAAGTTACACTTTGTTAGTTGACTGGGTTTGTTTAGGGGATCCCAGCTGTCAACAGGCGAGAGGTGGGGTACACCCTGGACAGGTCTCCAGTCTATCGCAGGGCTAACACACACAGAGACAGACAAGCACTCACACTCACATTCACACCTACGGCCAATTTAGAATCACCAGTGAACCTAACCAGCATGTCTTTGGATGGTGGGAGGAAGCTGGAGTACCTGGAGAGAACCCACGCAGACACAGGGAGAACATGCAAACTCCACACAGAAAGGCCCAGTCGGCCCATGGATTCAAACCCGAGACCTTCTTGCTGTGAGGCATCAGTGCCACTGTGCCGCCCTATTTTCATTATCTTTGTCCATAAATGATACATGCCAAGATAAAAATCGCAACAAAATCAATAGGGATTCTGCAACTTCATTGCATGGACCCCTGATAATAAGTTATATGTGAGATGAGGCTGTCTGCTCATGTTAGTAATTGTTATATCATATTCCTCACAATAAATCAGGAGTGATTTACATGGTAGAAACCTATTTATGTAAACATGCAACATTTTTCATTATTTATTTTTGTTCCTATAATTCAGTTTCAGCATTTGAACTATCACATCTTTCTCTGACTCATCTGTCTTGACTGCACTCTGTATGAATGAACACATTTGCAGCACTGTGTTTAAAGTCACCTGTATCATTTTTGAACAAATCATGAACTTTGTCCCATGTCCGTACCAGTAATGTAATATTAAAAAAACATAACTTATTGCACATATTTAAATTAATCATATCACATTTGAACAAATCTGTAGCATTGTTATTCATGGGTTAATACAAATATATGTACCCGTGTTGTGTCCACATTTTAGGGGCTCGCTTGAGGGAGGTTAAGCAAACTATTGATTGTTTTTTTTTTTTTTCATCTTTGTCATCAGAAAATAAAGATGCTTCAAAGAGCAGCAATATGTCTCCTCCCTCCTTAATAATAAAAAAACATAAAAAACACAGAAGATTACACCAGTAACTTTTAGAACAAATAATTTTTCACATTTTAGCTCAATATTTGAGTTTAACGTTGCCATGGTGTTTAACTAAAAGAAGTGCTAAAAGAAGCTTCACTTACATCTTTTGACTTCTTCGTGGGCCTCATGTAAAAACACTGCCTTTATCTCACAGGCTTTTTCCGCCCGTAGTGTCGTAGTACACTGCCAGGTGGGGAGTTAGCAGTTAGCATGGAAGCTAGCGTGACAGTACTGAACTGAAGTGTCTCTCCACATTGTGCTGCTTTGCCGTTGCCACAGTAGCCAGACACATACACACGTTTCTTTTCCTACGGTAAAATATTAACACTTTTTCCAAACGTTTCTTTCACTTTTCTTCCATGTTTTTCTGTTGCTGTGACCCACATCTAGCTCCTCAATGTAGCCGCAGCCACTTCCATACATCGGTAAAAAGCACTGACTGTATATATACTAGAAAGAAAGTAAAAAGAGAGATGGCGGTTTGTCTTGCGTGTGATACTGAACTTCTAACACTAGACAAGGTCAGAGTTCATATACATAAAACATAAAACATAAAAGCATATGTTTATATTAAATAATACCATGTTCCACTTATTTGACATTTGTCTGTTGAGCAGAAGAGAAGAGAAGAGAAGAGGAACTCAAGGATAAGAAACTACCTGCATTGTGAAGTACATGTACACATTTATTACTTAATTTTATCAAAACTTCTGTTATGATCAGTCGTTATTTTAACATTATTTACTTCCATAAAAGAAAAAAAGAAAAAGAGATCAGAGCAGAAGTGAAATGAACCGTAATGCTTTGTAACCCCTCTCATTAAAATTGTATATTTAAAATAATTATTTTTTTTTGGAAAAAATCCTGAGAATAATCAGTGTCTTTGGTTCACAACAAAATGAATTATATCCCCTGTTTCATTCACTTGGTCTTTTAGGAAGAGGAGATGGAAGGAGAAACAATAACATGAGGAGAATGGAAGTATGAAATACTCCAAAATTCTTCTCATTAGAAATGGTGAACTGCCTAAGCAGTTTTGTTTAGTACAAATTTCCTGAGGGTAATCAGTTGTTTTTCTGTTGCAGAAGAAATTGAATTGTATCCCCTTATTTGCTTTTTATCTTTTAGAAAGAGGAGAAATTTTAACAATGATGCATGGAGAGAAGACAAAACAAAGAAGAAGAAGAAACCAACCAATCCTTGTTTGCATCCTCTTTGGATGAAAAGGTTCAAATATTTATAACATAGTTTTTGTGTAGCAAGTCACGCTGCTCACATGTGCCTTAAATTGCCACCGGGGACAAATAACGTTTTCTGAATTTGAAATTATTAGCTGAATGTTTTGGGGGTTTTTTTCAGTAAATACATGTATTGAAAAGATGTATCAAAGGAATATTGACTAATTAAACAGTTGTCTTGGTGGGAGAAGAAAATTCACCTTAGTTAAGGTCCTAACGAGATTTGAACTCTGATTGCTGGACAAAAGACAGATAACAAAGGGCACATGGGGTGCTTCCAGGTGTATGCCCTGGCCTTTTCCAGGTCCTTGATGTCCTTTTCCAGGCCCTGTTCATGGAACCATCTTTCACACATGTCGCATTGGATCTACAAAATAACATGATCTGCGCTCATGTTTAATGACTGTTACGACTGAAGGGAAACACTTTTCTCCACAAAACTCTGACATCCCAACATCAACAGAAGCTAAACAATGTGTATAATCTGACATCAATCCTTTATCCCCATTATGACAGTGTTTAACACCAGCAAGTAAGAAAATTAGAAAAACTTACCCAGTTAGACAAAGGAAACCCAGATCCAGGAGGCTTTGTCACTGAGCACATGGCACAATTACTGGCCAAATCAAACACTAAAATACAAAACAAAACTGATCAGCAAACTCAGCACATGCTTTGCATTACTTCGACAACTACCTCCCAATAGTTTTCTAAATAACATAATATTAATAAATAATTTCTGTTAACTTGTACTTACCAACCGAAATCTATAAATATCATTTTATAACTCTATAATTTCAGTTAATATCCTGCTATGTTTATGCCCTTGCAGATGAACCTCAATGCACGGAAGACAATTGTGACAATTTTGAGCTAACCCCTAGAAGAAGATAACTTCTTCTCCACCATTACATTTTTCATCTTGCGCACCCCTGGGGGTGATAATAGATAATACGTGATACATGAGAGATTGATACAGATAAAAAGAGTGGATAAAAAAAAAAAAAGATGGATAAAGCAATATGCAGAATCTTTACAAATGTTCAGTAATTTGATCAGACCTAGAAAACCCTAAGGTTATTACACATCATTCCATGGAAATATTTTCCAGCCCTAACAAAGAAAAACAAACCCTTGAAATAAACCAACTTTTACACAAGAATCTGTGCAAACTAAAGCAGGCTCCCTTCCACATTAAAGTGTGACATAATGGGAGTTTTTTGAGTGGTGACATCAGCTTTAGAGCCTACGCTAATGAACACCAGGAATACTGAGAGTCTGAGTCTGAAGCTGAATAGGCAGACTTATGTTTTCTTCTATTAAATCTGCCTTCCGGTGTAATGACAGAACAGCAGCAAATGTCTCTCATGAGCTTTATCTAAGAATAGAAACTGGGAAATGTACAGTCATATTAGGATTAGCAAGTGGTGCTGACTGATTCTGTGCATATGAGTTCCATAATAAGGTAATGAATGAATGATAAATTAATCAGAGCCTGAAATGGGCCATTATTTAGGGCTGGTAAGCATGGCTGTGGGATAAATCTGAAGTATTATCTTATCTTATCTTAAAAGGAGAATTTTAGCTCATAGTTTGCCAAGCATCTACAGCGATAAGGACAGGGTAAAATTAAATTTTCCCCACCTGCATGCCGCAGCAGTACAATCTCTCACTTGATAAGATTATATCATCCATGAACAGTAGGTTCAAAACAGCATTCATGTATCCCATTATCACAAAGTCCTTATCAGTCTCTTATACTAGGCTTTTACCTTCAAAGCTGAGGTAGAGTCTCTGGGTGACATGATAAAATTGCCCAGGCAAAACAGAATGTAAACTCCATTATGGGGGACCAGGGGGATAGAAACAAAAAGTCAAGGTCATTTCCCTGCTGATTAAGGAAAGAAATCTGAGGGAAGATAGCGGGTTCCTCCCTATTCTAAGTGTGGGGCGGTAGGATGAGTGTGTGCATGTTTGCCACCTCTGGATGAGCTGGGAAATGATCTCACTGACTGCCAGAGCATGGCCTCCAGTTTTTAACCAATAGCTTTTTTAAAACAGCACACACTAAACGTCCAAAACAGTGACCTCATAGACAGAGAAAGTTAGTCTAGCTTTGGATTCCAAATCCCTCAAGTAGATTCTGAAAGAGGTGAAGCCTTGGGGAAGTGAAGTTGTAGCATATCCCACCGAAATTATGGTCAAAAGCTTGGTCAAACTGATGATTTCAGATTTGTTGAAACTCCAAAACCAACGTAAGTGCTGGTCAACGTACAATCTGTTAGCTACTTTAACATCATGTCATTGTATCTTAAAACTTACTCTCATTAAGATAATACGCTGTCTGGCCAAAAAAAAAAAAAAGTCACACACTCTAATATTTCATTGGACTTTCTGGTTGCCTGGCAACTAGTCTGCATTTTTGTTGTCATACAATTTTTTAAATAATGCTGGCTCAGTCAGTGTACCTCATTTAGAGTTATTGTATACCTAAGGTGTCGATTTAATCGTATAGTCCATATTTTGTTAAAGGTTGCTGAAGATAAGGTTAATTACCCACCAGAAAGCGTCTACAATTGGAATCCAAAGAAAGAGGATGAAATGCAAAAAACGCCACGGTAAGTTATTCTACGTTTTCTTAGTTTAAGAGATCAGCTGGCAAAGTCAACAAAAGACGATTGGCCTTATAATTTCTGTATAACCTTAAAGCAATTAGTCAAGAAATTTTTATTAATAACTTTATGATTTATTGGCCTATTTTAAAAGTACTGCAAGTTGGAGCTAACTAATAAGTAGAAGTTTTTCTGTGACTGACTTATATAATTTGAATTCACTATGAAAGTAAAAACTAAGTAACTTTGTCGCCTTTCTGTTTTATTTTATGCACAAACCTCTGAGAAGATGTTTAAATGATGTGATTGTTTGGTTTCATCTCAGGTGTAATCTCCAGATAAATACCTCAAGAAACATTTGAAAGAGCCCAAATTGCCTGACAGTAGTTCTTATATTAGACTGTTTCATCTGCATGCGGCTTTTTGTTTGAGTGGTAAGTTTCTTACCTTTATATTTCCGTCTTCTTTCAGAAACATAGCACTGGAAAGACGCCCGTTGCACTGTGAGGAAACCACCGGTTCCTGCAAGGACTGACAACCCACTAATGGCGACACCGAGAGGGACTTTGCAAAGATGTCTGTAGCAGTGCAGAGGAAGCCACAGCCTGCAAGTGTGGAATCCCACAAGGGATACAATCATGAAAACTCAGGACTCGTCCCAAAGTACATAATGAAAAAGGTATTTCCTATAGTACTGCTTGTAATATTTTTTCTAACAGCCTCGAGTGCTAAAAAAGTCGTACATATGAAAACACAAAATACATTCATGTTTATATTTGATGATTAAATTATATATTTTGGTTCCTGATTCCTTTTACGACCTGCAGGATTATGGTGAAGTACCTGAGTACCTGCGGCAGCGCATTGAGGAAGAACAGAGGGCTCAGGAGGAGATAAACAACTCTGTTGAAGAACAGCAGGAGCAGGGAGCCATGAAATGCCTGTCGGACGAGGAATGACAAGCCATCCTGGAGGTACTCAAACACATGACTGCACAATGGCAGCTCTTTCCCTAAAAACAGCAGCAGGGGATCGTACAGACATCTGACTGACTGGCAGAGGACAGGACATGAATTTGATGATTTCATGTATTTAACATTTTTAGGAAAAACACTTCTTTACATAGTTTCTGGTCAGTATTTCCACTAGTTTAAAAAGAGGCTTTTATAGGACTAATATAAATATTTCTGACCCACGCTGGAGAATTAGCTCTTTAGCGCTCCTCTACTGTCAACAACACCTATGTCTAATGTCTGTTTACTATACAACAGCCTTGAATCCTGACAGTTGAATTATCGATGAGCTGAGTACCAGCGCCTCCCTCTCTTCATCAAAACACCATCAAAGAAAGCCCACAAGGTGCAGCTCAAAGAAGAAATGAAAAAACATCTACATTCCCAATAATTGGGACTTTAGGGTCTCGGAAGAGATCAGATTCGCTGTGCTGAATGTCATTGTAAATATCACATGAAAATTAGAATAAAATTGTTTTAGAATAATTTTCTATTATTACTGCTTTTTCTGGGATCTGTGAAGCTGAACCATAAGTTTTAGTTTTTTATAGTACCTCAGATCACATACCCTGCACTTCAGCTTGAAATCTTCCGTAGTAATGATAGGATTTGAATGAATCATGAAGCGGAGCATTTTGCTGATACCACCCTCTCCAATGGTTATTCCCAGTCTCCTGCAGTTCCAGGGAGAAGGGCATGGCCCAGTGCTGGACAATGTCATTGAATGGTGCAATAATTCATGCTTACAAATAAACGTCAGTAAAACTAAAGAAATACTGATCGTTTTTTGAAAAAAATCCCAAAACCTACTTTCACTAATGGTTCAGCTGTGGCGATTGTAAGCCAGTACAAGTATTAGGGCACCATCTCAGATGACAAACTGATTTTTGAGGCCAACACGGACTATATCTGCGAAGAAGCCAACCAGATACTGTTCTTTTTAAGGAAGCTGAGGGATTTATATGTTGACAGATCACTTTGAAAAATGTTTTATTTATCCTTTTTTTGAGTCAATCCTTGCAAATCAAATTGCCCAAATTGGGACAATATACACGTTCTAATCTCATCTAATCTAATCTAATCTTAAGCCATCTCAAAGGGTTGTCTTATTTACCATCATGAAAAACAAGAAAGTCAAAATGACCATTGCAAGCAACTCATTTTGGTTTACTTGTGTCTTGTGGAGAGCTTCAGGGTATTTGTATGGTTTACCGAAAATCCTGAGCTATGTGCTAGCACCAATACTTTTTCCCTTGGCAATATTATTAGGAAATACTGTATTAAATACAAATATATGCATCATCTGCCCTAAGCTATATATTTATCTAAGCAGCCACATAAAAAAACAAATGAGTTCTTCCCACTTTGAGCATGCCTTGTAGCCATCTACTTCCTAACTCAGACTAAAGCCACTGAATCTGGCCCTAAACATCTCAGAGACTCATTCCTTCTCCAGAGCTACTGTGAGAAACCTTGGTGTTATATTTGACCAGGAAATGTCCTTTAATTCACACATAAAGGAAGTGACTTCTTTCACCTGTGTAATATCGTCAAAATTAGTAACATCCTGTCTAAAAGGGATGCTGAAAAGTTCACTTTAGTGCTAATTTCCAGTTTCAGCTTCTCCTTAGTACATATCTGGCATGGTGCGCTTTTCTACAGTGTATACTTTGTATGGTGTCTTTGTATGATGTATACAAGCTGTTATGCTGACAGGGTGTTAAAGTGCATTAATGTGATAAAAAGGGGTATAGGAGAGAGCCTGTATGGACTGATAGAGATGCTAATCTTTGTCTACAGAAATTCAAAGACTGCAACATCACTAATTCGATACATTGTTGGGCTCTGAGGGGTCTCAGATGCAGGTGACTTACAACTCAGTCCTGGACATGAATGCTTCCGGCACAGATGAAGCAGAAGTGCTGCTGATGCTTTTGTCAATATGGCGCTCATTTAACTCCTGATGTGTTGACACACTTCAGAATATGACACATTTGACGAAGACATTTGTCTTCCCAGGAGTTAAAATTACTTTATAATGTCCGTCACAATTCTTCTTATGCAACAAAAAAGAGTCCAAAGCAATCAATCAAATGTTTAAACATTTTACTATTCAATGTTTTAGAGTTATTTTTACATTCCAATGTGGACAAAAAGGTATAAAATGTCATGATTATAAAGTGAGTCCTTTGGCTTCCCTTTGTCTAGTTTTACTCTTGATTTAATAGGGTTCAGTAATATGCTGCGAAAGTGTCTAAAACGCTTTACTACTGAGGATGCCTTAGAGCCACAGTTCTTTTTTGTTTTTTTTTGCAGATAAAGTGAGTATATCTGTACGATGGTCATGAAGATTGGTTACGCAGCCTCCCACTCAGCTCCTGCAACTTGATGATGAGTTGTTCCAGAGCAGCAGTGCCGTCCTGCAGCTCAGCGTGGATCTGACCTGTGGCCACATCTGTGTGCATTTGCTGGAAAAAGAAATGCAAGAAATGAAGTAATAATAAAAACACTGTACTTACAATTACCCAAATTAACTTAAAATACAGTGGTGTGGTGGTTAGTCCTGATGCCTCACAGCAAGAGCTGTTCTCCTGTTAGTAGAAATCCCCATTTTAAAAATGTTACGTGTCGTCATGAGTCATTTATATAGCTCTGGAGTCCTATACATATAAAAGTGCAACAAAATGTTATTTTTAACAGGAAACCTCATTCACTACTGTTTTAGTTAACAGTGTAATAGTCTTCCAGATGCTAAAAAGTTGAGTCTAAATATTTAATTCCAGCCCTAGTTTGCAGTATTGACAGACAGCTAAAGTTAGCAGACAATAAATAATAGTGAAAATTCCTGTTATACGTTTATTAAGTTCACATAATTACTGTTTCTGTGACAGTTGTGTGAAGTCAGAATAAAAATAATGTTACGAATGTGACATTGTGAAACTGAACTACAAGTAGCATATTCATTGTAATCATTACATTTGAATGTGGAGTTAGACAGGTATTTGGCGGATTCCAAATTCCAAAATGTAACTGTCTACTACGATTAATAATGAAAAAAATCTGATAAGTCTTCTATGTTTTGCCATTGACTGCTAAGTCATTGTATTAATCTACTGCTACATTACATTAGCTGACAAATGGTGAGTTAGCTAATTTTCCAGAGTAGGGCAGGAAAAAACTTCTCACTGTATCACTACATGTGCGCTACAGTAAAACACTACTTCAAATATTTGGTATTGACAGTTTTAGTTGTTAGAATTTCTTAAGTACTCTCTCTTGTTCAAAGTAATCAAAAAAAAAATAAAATCATCAAGAATGAATATCAGCGTTGAGCTCTTAATATTAGCTGTAAATATTGGAAGCAAATTCCTGACTGAATCCTTCACCTAGATTCTGTCATAAATGAGTGCCGCATGCATATAAATCTTCATGCCCACTTTTGTCTTTACGGAACTAGTTCAGACAGATGACTTGAATGGCGACCTGGTGAAGCAACCTGCTGCCTGCATCCTCACTGAGGAAAGATGCAGAGTTTTTACAGTAAAGCTATGGCGTCTGCACTTTATACTTCATATCAAGCCAACAGAAGCTGATATCCTCTGTCTGCATTGAACATATAATTGTCTGCTGTATCTTTGGGTTTGTGGAGAGTATGTGGTGAATAATGAAAAATCACTTTTCAAAATCAAAATGCAATTTAAACTCATAGTGATATCTATGAGAAATGTAAAGATTTGGTGTTATGGAGATAAGGAGGTCAGGTATCTGCCTGGTTACGGACTGTACCTTAGCTTTAGTGGTCAGACTCTTGAGGCTGAGGCGGGAGGAGGAGAGGATCTGAAGAGCCTCTGCTTTATTACCATTGCTCTCACTGCAACTGATCGTCACTGAAAGACAGACAGACAGAGAGAGACAGTCAGAGAATGAACCGAAAAAAATGTTCATAGCGACATCATAGTGACTTTCATACATAGAAAAGTTTCCCAAAACCAGCTAGTAAATGGTAAATGGTCTCGATTTTATATAGCGCTTTGCTCACACAAACTTCTGGGGATCGAACCGCTAACCCTATGGTTGGTGGACAACCCGCTCTACCTACTGAGCCACAGCCTTAGAACCTTGGGATATTATGAGAAATGTATGAAATCTTAGATGTGGTTGATGAATGAAGCCTTCTGTAGCCAACCAAAAATCTTTTAGCATTTTTGTTTGAAAAAGACACTTAAATAATAAATCTAATAAATAAATCTACATATCTGCCGAGTATCTGTTCAAGTAATTGATAATCTAAGTAATGCTTATTTCTGCTAAACTAACTTACAATATACAGCAGCAATGACATGACCTTTTGGTGCTCTGGCCTTATAGCACAGATGGGTCATATTACTGCAGTGTTAGCGTGCTGCATTTGACTGTTGAACTGTCCAGCTAACTTGTCCAGTCTTCCAGTTCTGCGAGATTCCTGGGCCGTCTTGCACGCACTGCTCTTTTGAGGTCTATCCACAGATTTTCAATGATGTTTAGGGCGGGAGACTGTGAAGGCCTCAGCAAAACCTTCAGCCTGCGCCTCTTGAGGAAGTCCATCGTGGATTTTGAGGTGTGTGGCATTTGTAGATGCCATCCTCTTTAACTTTAACAGATGGTCACGTTTGCTTCCAGAATTTGCTGAAATTTAATTGAATTCATTCTTCCCTTTACCCATGAAATGTTCCTTGTGCCACTGGCTGCATTACAACCCAAAACCATGATCAATCCTTGATTTAACCGTGCTTAACAGTTGGACTGATGTTCTTTTCATGAAATTCAGTGCCCTTTGTTCTCCAGACATACCTTGCTCATTCCAGCCAAAAAGCTCTGTTAACCTTAATTACATTCCGAACAGAGGAAATTGGTACCTGAAAACACTTTGCCATCTTCTTATATCCTTCTCTATGCTATGTGGACATCAATCATTTTCAGTTTGAATGTTTTAGGCAACTGCTCAGAGGAACACATGGCTACTGATTGTTGGAACAAGGGTATTTATAAAGCTTTGAAATTCAGTCTTTCGTAACGATGATTGCTAATTAAGGTCTCACACCCCTTTGGCAAGCTGTGATACTTGCTGGGGGTGCCCACACTTTGCTGTGGCCCTTTTTCCTTTTCTGTTATTCTGTAAATGTAAAAGATGAAAATAAAACATGATATTGTTTTAAATGTAAAGGGAATTTATCATCTGTGACTTCATGTCTTTGGGAGATCATTTCATCTTCCACTTGCTTAATTGTTCACATTAACAGAAATTTTGACCAAGGGTGCCCAAACTTTTGCATGCAACTGTACACCAAGTATGCAGATATCAATGTGCAGTCCCTCACTGGTGATTGGCTGAGCCTCACCACGCCCCTCAAATAGTTTATGTGTTGGACTGATGTTCTTTTCATGAAATTCAGTGCCCTTTGTTTTCCAAACATACCTTGCTCATTCCAGCCAAAAAGCTCTGCTAACCTATGCAAATGCTTGTGGTGCACCCACCTTCTCCCATATGCCTGGCTCTTTTGATCACCTCCTTGAAAAGAGCAGGATCTTTCTCCCAGCCACCAGCTTGAACTTCGCAGTGATGGGCCTTGCACAGGAACTGCAGTGCCTGGAAAAATCCAAGCAGCACAATTGTTTTAGAGGGTGTAGAAAACTTTTGTTCTTGTAGGTTTTTTTTTGTTTTTTTTTTGCCTACCCTTGTTTTATTTAGTCTTTTTACTGTGGTTTAAATATCGTCAGCTTCACATAACTACAGATTCAAGCAGCGTGGAGAAACATCATTGTTGATTTTACACATTTTTAACTCGTGCCTTGCATCCATTGGCATTTATGGCCTTTGTATGGGGCATCACCTGGCAGCACAAATAAGTGGGCTGTTAACAGGCACTCAGTTGGACTGGCTTACACAGGAAAGGGCAATATTCCCTAAAAGGAAACAACGCCTTCTAACTATCAGCCGACAGTTCTTCAAAAAAACAAAAACAAAAAAAAAACACCGGGGTCAAAGTACTAGCTACTGGTTAGCAACATTTAAAACTACTCCTAAAAACACTCACTAGGTAACCCCCATGCCCAGTGACCCAAGGATGGTTAAAACACCCATGGTTGGGTTAAGACTATAGTAAGCTCAACAAGCTTACTGCTGGCTACATCTGAGGTCTCTATAAGGATGCCAAGAAGAAGCCCTCATTATGCCACCTTTACTTATTCACATTGAATGAAACAAAGCCAGCATAATACCACCCAAGTGCCCTCATGCTTTCAGGTGTTGATTTTAAAATGTTATCAGCATGCTGGCATTTGAGAATCAGAAATGTGATGTGCAACACAAAAACAATGGTATCTAGCATGACGAGTCCTCCCTTTCACACTCCATGTGGCTCATTGACTACTTCCGCTACCAGCATAAAATCATAAAAATGCCCCCCCATTTCTCTCCATACCTTTCAGAGAGAACGGTTAAAAGTAAAGACACAACATTTTTTGTCTTGGGCAGGCTGTGTGAAAGAGGCTGTTGTGTCAAGGTTTTTGGGTTGAGGCTTTGAAATGGTGAGAAAACATTGCCATCATCAGGTAAAACTGGAAATTACCTCTACTGACTTCATCCACCATACATGCAAACAACTTTCATCATTAATTACAGAAAAACATCTGAAGAATAACACTAAAATAACACCAAATAACAGGAGATAACAATTTTCATTACATCACTGATGTGTTCACATCATTCATCTGAATAATACTATGGTGCTTTATTTAAGAATGAAGCACGAGCTATACATGAGAGCTTTAAAAACATGCTGAATGAATGCTAGACTCAAACCTTTTTGTTGTCCTCTAGATTGGAGCTGCAGCCATTACCGTACAGCAGGCCATACTGGCGCCATATCTCAGCATTGGTGCTGTGGCGAGAACTCACTCGACCAAGGAGCTCCCTCAGTTTGGGCTGGAGGGTTCCTGCTTGAAAACCCTCGCTGTCCGTCAAATTTTCAACAACGGCCCTGACCAGAATCTGCAAAATCTGCCAAAATGAAAGAGAGACAAGAAAGTTTTATTTATAGAGAAATGGTTTTATGGAAATTGTAGACATTGGCAGGAGACTACAAATGATCTTGATGTGGCCTTTCAGCCACAGTTACTTAACTTTAGTATTTGGTCTATGCCAACCTCAGTAACATACACACTATTTCCTGTAACCCAATAGAAGCTGGTTATAAAGTTCTAAAGAATCAGTGTGGCATTGTTGAATATTTTTAAAAGGATTTCAAGCAAAAGGGAAAACCGACAGTGAGTTAATCCGTCTCCCATGTGCACTCTTCACTTCTACCACCTATTGTCGAGATCTGAAATAAATGAGGATTTATGGTTCTCCAAACCATAATTTTGAGGTTTAGGAGCTCTAAAGGATCACTGTGAATTCTTATCCTGCCTAGATCATCTTCATCTTTCCTGTAGAAATAACTTTTAAATAACTTTTTTGCATTTTCTAATCAGAGGACGGTAAAACTACAGGTGGAAAGACCAACACAAGGTTGGACCTCACCACATTGGTTGTGTGCATTTCTGTCCATTTGATGTGACAATTCCTGTGATGAGGGCAAAATAAAACCCATTCAATCATCAAGCTGTCCATCACTGGGGTGAAAAGTGCCATATTAAGGTAAAAAATGAACAGATGACTTATTCAAATTCCACTGGGGCATAGTGTGAAATTAAGTGGAAAATGAATAACAACAACAAGGATGACAAGCCAGGGCAAGCTCCACTAATGGAGGAGAAGAAAAACACTTTTTTTCCGTCAAAGAGTTGTGTGTATAATGTCTTTATGGGAATGTTTGTGTGTGTGTAACTAAGTGTTTTCTGTATCCTCATGTAACTCTGTGGGACACAAAGCTAAGAATGTGACTCTCCACTAAATCTATCAACCAATGAAAACACTTCTAATCCCAGCCCACTCCGTATTCCATAAGAAAGGAATTCAAGGTGGTCTCTCACTATCTGTCTGTACATGTCCTGCCCCTCTCTCACGCTCACTTGGCCTGAAAAACTAAATACAAACACGAAGAAAGTTAATGAACAGAATAAAGTGGAAATGTTTTGTCTAAGAATGTCACTGGGGTCTGATGATGTAGTTAAATATGCCAACTGCCACCAATAGTCATACAAAACAGCATTTCAAGGTACAAGATGGATGGATGAAGTAAAACAAAAAAGAGGCAGACTACATGAAATTTGCATGGTGTATTATACAGCAATGTGACATAGGATGTGTGGGTGTTCACTAACCCTACACAGGTATTTTCACAATAATTTCTGTGTCCACTGAGGAGTCCAGGCCTGAAGACATCTACATGTCGAAAATAAAACCTTATGAAGGTGCAGCTTTGTGAATGTAGTAAATGGTCTTGTATTTATATTGGTTTTCTAATTGGTACTCAAAGACCTTTACAGTCACAGTGAAATGTCTACCCATTCACACACCCGTACCAATCACTGGGAGCAACTCTGGGTTCAGTGACTTGCTCAAGGACACTTGGGCATGTGGCATATTTGTGTTCCAGGATCAAACTGCTAACCCTCTGGTTTATGGACAACCTGCTCTACATACTGCAAATGCCGCCCCAAGCAATTTCTTGAATTTTGTTATTGTACTTTACATAAAGTGGTTAATTTGATTTATGCATCATTCTGCATGTATAAGGAACATCTCATCACATCTTCTTTGTGTCACAGTAAAGTCAAAGTGAATTACAATTTCATCAATGCAAAGCGCAGTCAATTCAATCGACTGCTGTTAACAACAAAACCTGATGGTGTCTCTTTGTCACAGCTGTAACATGCATTCTTTAAAGGACATACCAGAGATTACATTAAGTACAGTTTACCTGGATGTCCTTGTAATTTTCCCTGAGGTCCATGAGACGATGGTAAGCCTTGATGGCTTCAGCAAATTCCCCGATGTCAGTGCTAACAACAATGAAGTTCTCCCAGATCTGCCAGTGTTCATAGTTACACTTCAGAGCTTCCTGCAGGGTGCGAAAGGCTTTGTTTCTGCCAAGAAACAGACAGGGCAACAAAGTAAGCAGAGAATGACCAAATCCACTGACAGTAGTTATGTATGAATTTAATACCATGCCATAATTTGAAACAGAATTATGAGAATCCATTATTGGAGCATCAGCAGCAAATGTGGGTCCTGACATTTATTGCTGGTCTGTGCTTCATGTACCAGTGTTCTGTATATGAACAACATCTTCAGTTTGATCAAGCATTCAGGCGATGCACTTGAGGCATCCAATGACCTATTCACCCTACAGCTTCTTGTGTTCACACAAGCCCAAACAAACTGACGTGGTGGGGAACACTTCCAGTTTTGGAATAATCTAGTAGGTATAAAAGCACCCTAAGTATGTATCATGTTTTAAAAAGTCTGAAAAAAATATTATACAAGTTTATATGCACAGCCCAAAAAAAGTTAAAGAAACTCTTCTTAATCAGAGTATAGTATCAGTCAATTGAACTTGTGGGATATTGATCTGGTTACTTCAGTAGTAGAGAGGGTTATTGATCAGTTTCAGCTGCTTTAGTGTTAATGTAATTAACAACATCTCCACTAGAGGGGCAACAATGAGACAACCCCCACAACAGGAATGTTTTTTCAGGGGCAGATCACTGTAATTTTTTCCCGATGACACCATCCGTTGTCTCATTAGGAGCATGCCCCGACATTGTAAGGCCTACATACAAACACATGGTGGCCATACAAACTACTCGGTACAACTTTGAGTTGCTGCAATGAAATTTCAACAAAATGGACTATCCTGCCCGCATCATTTTGTGGGGATGTCTTTGAACTCAGCCCTCTGTAGACTGATCGTTTTCATTTCCATCAAACAGTGTGGCATGCTTTCATTCATAACACATTACCCAGTCCATATCACTATAGATATCCAGCTTGATTTTTCTCCAATTAAGATCTGATGAATTTTCGAAGAGTTACATTTTTTTGAGCAGTGTATATATGTTATGAGTTTTCCTTTTTCCATAATGAGTTTCTTCATCACATTTGTAGAGAATATGTGACTCGCATGTTATATAGAAGGTTGCTCATGAGTTTGATTGAATGTTGAATGAACTGTTTAATTAAAAAAAATAAAAAAATAT
>JASGAT010356514.1:0-32482 GCA_030220025.1 Chelon auratus | reverse complement strand
CGTTTAAGATACCTATCTCTTAACCTCTAACAGACGTTAGAATCTGACTGCAGCTTTTAACATACACCCAGGTTAACAATCCATGTAGTCTCCCCAGTCATTTAGATCTTATTAGGCTTTTTTAAGACATTAGGCAGCAAAGATGCCTCTGTTCTGGATTTGGGTTTGACTAAACAATCACGCTTCATTAAAACACGTCTCATTTAATATAAAGATGTTGTTGAGATTGTAAAGCCATTAGAATGAATGAACAAATGAATGCCACTTACTTGAAATGTGCCGCTTGATTTGACTAAAACAGTGACAGTGTAGTAAAAGAAAGTGGGTAGTATACTCATGACAGAGAACTTTTGTGCCTGCATTGCCCAGTTCTGGGGTGCCTAAACCTAGCTTTTGGCATTTGTGACACCCTCCACCTTCTTTCCTTCCTATCTGCTGCTGCTTCCTGGTTCAGGAGCCAATCAGGAGGAAGAACACGTAAAGACTCCGGGAAATGGTCTGCACCAGAGCAGCCCAGACTTCAGGTGTATTCAAGCGGCTTCAGTAGGTCCCTCTCTATCCATCTTTCCTTGTTTCTTTTACAGGGTTCCACTGTGCAATTTCCATAAGATGAATAAACATTTTAGATAATGTTCCTCTCATTTATTTAACAGTAAAACCAGAAAATACAGCCTACTCTTCACAATATTTTACAGGAACAACGCAAACGCATTAGGAACAACTAAAAAAAACATGGCAAACAGCACAAGGTGTTGACCTGGCCTCCAAATTCACTAGATCCCAAACTGATCAAGTATCTGTGGGATGATCCACAGAGGCCCCTCCCCTCAAAGGGCCCCACTAACAACATTCGGATGCCAGACACCACAGGACACCCTCAGAAGGCCCATGTCCATTCTCTGATGAGTCAAAACTGTTTTGGAGGCACAAGGGAGACCTACACAATATTAGGATAGGTCATAATGTTATGCCTGATCTATATAATGTGACTTTTCACTCCTCTGACGAGATATGATGATATGCCAATGTGGAGGCTGTTATCACAGTGAGCCACAAGCCGTTGTTGTGAGAGATCATGTGATCTCAAACCTGTGTGACAGGAGTAGTACTGCGGGTTCATTCTTTGCTGTATTGTTATCGTCTCATCTTTCTGTCACTGCAGCGTATCTGTCGAACAAATGGAGAGGATTGTTAATGTTAAAGAGCTGAATGCTTTCACTCTGAACAATGAGTTTAAACAGCTAGCTTTAACTCTTCAGTAGATCAGAATCAGAATCAGAATCAGAATAGACTTTATTGCCAAGCATGATCGTACATACAAGGAATTTGCTTTGGTGTTGTTACGCCTAAAAATAGATAATGTTACCAACAGAAAGTCAGAGATTTAATATAATAGGATTCGCAACAGGATTTTTGATAATTATGAACCAACATTTTATGTAGCATCAACATCAAGTCAATGCCACATAAGCATACCTACTAAACCAGTACTTTCTTATCTAACATGGACTAATTTGCAATAACATGGAAAACAAACATGTTGTTTTTCAGTAGAAAATCATTAGCATGAAGTATGCTAGTGAATATGCAGACTTCATGACCTGATCCCGGCCATGTCAAGGCCCCCTGGGAAATTAAACCAGGCACTGATAGTTCACTTGACAGCGTTCAAAGGCCTCACTTCACTTCCCCTCTGCAAGGTCGGTGCGTGTCAGCGCTGGACAGCGGAGGTCAAGCGCCTGTCAGCCCCTCAACAAAAACAGCTCATGTTCCCCAACAATCGAGGGCTTGTTAGAAGCTTCCAGCTCTGACATGACAGAGTGAGGGGACGGTGAAACTGTATCCCTCTGACTCCCTCTGACTCCCCCCTACCCTCACCCTGGTTTCTGCAGCCCATCCTCTCAGTCATCGTACAGTCACAGCAGAAACTTTCATCTGTTCAAATCAGGAATCTCTCTCCCCTCCTCATGTCATGGACTGATGATGTGAGAATGGAGTCGTTGACCTGACGGGTTAGCTAGCCGTGATCGTATAGTGGTTAGTACTCTGCGTTGTGGCCGCAGCAACCCCGGTTCGAATCTGGGTCACGGCAGTTTTTCTATTGTACATGTCTATGGTATTTTGCCTTTATTTGTATTATTATTTATTTATTTTATACTTTATGTTGTTTTTATATCTTTAATTGTACAGCCCTTACTGTGCTGGTGACAATTTGCACTTTAAATTAAAATGTATTAAATATGAATTGTATAGGGCTGCTACCAACAATTATTTGAACTTTAAATTTAACGCTCCTTTCATTTTTTTTTAGTCTGAAAACATTCAAAAAAACAGTAAAAACACAATAGTGCTCATCACAAAAGTACACGTCGGACGTTATACCAACTGTGACCACGCCCCGCTGCGAAGGGAGCGCACATTATCGCCTCTAGGGGGCAGGAGAAGCTACATTTTAAAGGTGTACTGTTCAATTTTTTAATATTATTGTTGCACTGTAGAATCATGAGTGGAACACCTTGGTATGGATGTACATACTACACATGCAGAGGGACCTGAAAGTGCGTAAATATATGCAAAGAAGTGGAACAAAATGGGGAAATACTTTAAACGCTTTTAGTTTATAAAAATAAGCGAAAAGACATAACATTATGACCACCTTCCTAATATTGCGTAGGTCTGTCTTGTGCCTCCAAAACAGTTGTGACTCATCAGAGAATGGACATGGGCCTTCTGAGGGTGTCCTGTGGTGTCTGGTAACAGAACAGTGGGGGAAGTCGTATGGGTTGAGGGGAGGGGCCTCTGTGGATCATCCTGCAGATACTTGATCAGTTTGGGATCTAGGGAATTTGGAGGCCATGTCAACACCTTGTGCTGTTCTTCATGTTTTTTGTTTTTTTTTAGTTGTTCCTAGATTTTTTTTGTGTGTGTGTGTGTCTGTGTCAGGCTGCATCCTACTGGGGATGACTGCTGCCATCAAGGAGTGTCATTGCTATCGGGTGGGGGTGCCTGGTCTGGTCTAGATGGGTGCTACATGATAAGCAACAGCCACAAAAATGAATGCCAGGTCCAAAAGTTTCCCACCAGAACACTGAATTGTCACAAGATTGCCAATGTTATTTACTTACCCCTGTCAGTGGTTCTAATGTTGTGGCTGATCGGTGTATGCTGCCTCCATAAAGTCTTCACGCTAAAGCATACACGCATTTCTCCCCCTGATGATCCCTTTTCTGTATGCCTTGCTTTCAAGCTACACACAAATCCTACCAGCCATTCGCTGCACTTCACCCGTATCCATCTCTATTCATCTGTCTCCCTTTTAAAGCCAAAAGCCCTGTCCTTTACCTTCAAAGCCCATTGCAGCCCATTACATCCCGAATACAAGGGGTTTAATGAGGCTCCTTTAGCAGAGAGCGCCCTCAGGGTTTGTCTTGTCACTGGTCTAGAGGGAGTGGTCGTCCTCAGTTACATGATATGGCCGCAGGAAGTCGCCTCTATGGCTTTGAACCAGAGGGACAAGACACACCCATCCCTACCCCACCTATGATTTAAACTCTGAGCTGGGGATGTTTATGTCCATTTATTGGTGGCGCAAACATATCATCTGTGCCAAAATAGAACATTGAGGGAAATTCTTCTTTTTCTTGCACAACATTTGAGAAGGAAATATCGTATTTCGTCCACTGCTGTTTGCATTTATCGTACCGCCTCAGTTACCAGCTGCTTTTAAGATCAAGATCTCAGCTCATGAAATGCACGAACACTGCAAAGATAAATTGGTTTGTGACCTCCTGTAAGCTTCACTCATGGTTCCATTTCAACTAAGGGCCAAAAACTCAGAGGCGCACCAATAATAATAATGTGACTTGTGATGCAGCTTCTTTAAGGGCTTACTCCTGGTGAACCTACAGATCACCTGAGTGTGCAGCTAAGCTTAGTTTTCCAGAGCACCACTGTGAGTCTGAGTTCATTTCACTCTTTGGCTTCTGACTCTACTGATCTTGTTTACTCTGACCACTTTAATTGCACTGTTTGTGCTGCAGCATGCAAAACCTATTGTTCTAGCTTCAGCACAACGAAACAGTTGGCGACCAGCTAGTGTACATTTAGCAGCTGGGGAGCCACGTTTCATTCCAGATCATAATAGGCGAATATTAGAATGTCAATTTACCAAATGTCCAGAAACCCAACTCCGAAGTTACACAGCTCCCAACAAAGTAGCCCAATGGAGCTGAATGCTTGTTGCAACGCTGCCATTTAGTCATCTTTTCAGGAAAAACAAAATGCTAATGTATCACTGCCTTTACAGGAATGAGTTACTTTACTACATCTTATACAGTTCCAGTCAAGCTATTTCTGCAGGTTTCTTGCCAAGAGTCGGGTTTATAGCGTGACGCTGGTCTGCAATTCTGCTCCTCTACTAAATCACACATTTCGGAGCACAGGTCCGTCAATGACATGTTAAAACTCAAGGTTGGGTGTTCTTTTTCCTGAAGCCTAAGCTAAAAGCTCCAGTACAAGCTAATACCTTTAGATTTAGAACATTTTTATCATAGATATGAGCTGCATTTGTTGATTTTAAAGCTAAACATATATACAAATACATATCTCTGTAAAACGAAATTTGACCTAAACATGTCCGCTTGTACCCTGGGAAACAATGTGCTGTTAAAAAGTTACCTTCTGACATTTATAGGCGTACAAATGAATAAATAATAGTAATTATCATCTCTGATGTGGTCATTTAAAAGCTGTTCAGCAGTGGTATGTTTTGACAGACAATGACTGCTTAACCAAGACAAGGAAGCATCGGCACATGCAGCCACGGCACTGAATGTCAAAAGTCCAGATTGCTTTCCAGGATGCGAGTCTGACAGGATCCGGGCATCTCACATCAGCACAGATGTTTGTTTCTATCGACTACAGATGCCTCCTCTCTTCTTGGCTGTCTCCTTTGCTCTCCTCCTCTCTCGCTCGCTCGCTCGCTCTGGCTGCACTTCCAAGCAGAGCAACTGATTTGAGCTCTGGCCTGGGGAGAAATTACATCCAACAGTTTCAGAACACCGAGCCTCAGATGAAGAAGCCATGAGGGTTTATTACTCTGCCATAAGCCGTTCCAGATCGGGAGCAGGAATAGTTTTCAATGGAGGCTGTATCTTTGCTAATGGTCCACACACACACGTGGGAATGAAAACAGTGGGAAGGAGCTTCTGCTTTGATATGATCACATGATTGCACAGTGCCTAATTTGACACCATCTATATCATGATACAGTCAGTTTTGGTTTTAGTTTTCCAGGTCTAATTGAATTTCTATTCTGAGGAAACAAATAGATAAAACGTACAGAAACATCTCATTTTAAGGCCTCAAAGACGATGATATCTTATTTGCCATGCACAATCAGGATCACGCACATTCTTCTTGATTGTATTGTCTTCGCTCATCCAGTGTGCAAAATGTCAGTTGCAGCAGGAGATGAAAGAAAACACACACTAACACACACGAGTATGCATAGGAAGAGAATAACATTTTTCATCTTCGGCCAAACTCTAGCCGGACTAATATTACTTCCAGCTGTGTCGAGGCTAAAGCCCCCACTAACCAAACAACTAAAGGGCACCACCTCTTGGGCCACAGTAGTCACTGCAATAACGAGGCAATGCAGAGAAATTGTGATTTGGTGCCACCCAGTGGATCCCCAAAGCTATTACAAGTCTCGTAAATGAACACTTAAACTGAGCGCGTGGTTAACCAAACAACATCATTTAATAAATGATTTTGCAATACAAAACATCTGTGCAAAAAAAATACTCAGACATAATACTAAGACAAGGCCTCTACTGGTCAAGATGCATGTAAACCTTCTGTAATGGGTACACTGCTGTTGAAATATAAATTTATTTGAATGTCGTTTAATTAAGGATCCGGGATAAAACAAAATAAGAAAAAAAAGCACAACAACTATTATTACTTCTTTTGCCAAATACAAAAAAAAAAAAAAAATACCTTGACTTGATTAAGATTCACAGTCTTGTGCACAAGTGGTTTTTTGCGCTGCTATATTAGTACCCCTTTACATGCTTTACATGTACAAGCTCAGATGCGTAGGTAGTTTGCTTCAGGAAAAAAATAAAAATAATAAAGATAAAAACTTGAAGTACAGAGAAAGAAAGAAAGAAAAGAGAGTGACTTCAAATGATTAAAACAACTGGATTTGACACGAGGAGGAAGAACATCCACCTCACATAACTAATAACTGAATACATTTATTTTACTTTATTTATTTTTTTTCAGGGGAAATGAAACAACAACCTGAATTATAAAGTGGATTCATTTTGTTTTTGAGGTAAATTGAGTAGCTGATGGGGTGCGGTGTCGTCATGTGTTTGAGAGGTGATGACACTAAAATGATCAGATTGCAGCCTCTCCTCTTATAGCTACATTCAAAATAATTATTTTACAAATAAATCAATCNNNNTCCACAGTGAAAAGCCACCAGGATGTCCTTGTGTCATGCCTTATGTGTTCTTGGCTTGCAAAGTGATTGACGCTTGCACAACCATTTAAAAACTGCTGATTGTCGACTTCACTGGTGCCGAGGGGGGATTTTATCAGGATAAACTAATCTGTTATGCTGATTTGATGACGTTTCTTTAAGTCACAAAAGCTTCATATTTAGCCTTCATGGTCGTAACATAAGAGCTGAGGCATGATTTGTGTGACTACACGACTGAGCATTAAATTTAACATACACACCTCTTTATATCACAAATAGATATTACATTAAAATGACTTCACTTCGATTACCTGCTGCACAAAACTGGACACGGTGAAATAGAAAGGGGGTTGAAGTTAGAAACAGGGGGAAACTCAGACAAAACGGGCAGATTATTTTAGTATTTTTTTCGACTGCTTGTTGGATGCGCCTGCATGTTAGCGCACCTGGTGATGGGTGTCCCTGTTTACATATACACCGATCAGCCACAACATTAAAACCACTGACAGGAGAAGTAAATAACATTGACCATATTGTGACAATCCTTGTGTGTGTTCTTCTGGGAAACTTTTGGACCAGATCAGGCACCCCCACCCGATAGCAATGACACTCCTTGATGACAGCAGCCATCCCCAGCAGGATGCAGCCTGACACAGGCACAAAAACACTTTAGGAACAACTCAAAAAACATGAACAGCACAAGGTGTTGACCTGGCCTCCAAATTCCCTAGATCCCAAATTGATCAAGTATCTGTGGGATGATCCACAGAGTCCCCTCTCCTCAGAGCCCTCTACTAACAACATCCTGTTGCCAGACACCACAAGACACCCTCAGAAGGCCCATGTCCATTCTCTGATGAGACACAACTGTTTTGGAGGCACAAGGGAGACCTACACAATATTAGGAAGGTGGTCTTAAAGTTATGCCTGATCAGTGTAGACCTCTCTCTGCACGCATTATTATAATCTGCCTCCAAACTAATGAAGTGTATCCTTATTTTGAAGAAATGCTCAGCATTGGCTCAAGACACCAATCATATATATATTTTATAGCTTTCTACATTGCTGAAACCTTACAAACCTTTTAACTTTATCATTCCTCCATGTCACGGTTGGTATAAGATGAAATAGCAAACAGGAACGGACAAAGCCACAAAATCTTCCTTCAAACTCAAACACTTTTAACACTCTTCTAAGACCATATCCGATCAATGATGCTAATTAATTCCAGCTAGCGTCACGTAACAGTAAAACTGACCCGAGCTCCTGCGTGATGGCTCTTATGGGAAATAAGGGGAAGGGCTGATAAAGAGATAACTGTCAGCCTTCTTGCTTCTCAGCTTTGATGAGTTTGAGGAGGCCCGTGACCATGTTGAAGATGCAGGGGAAAAAAAACAAAAAAACATTCAGCCGTCGCTTTCAAAGGGATGATCTGTCAAAATGAAGATGGATTCTCGTGATTTCTGGAGCCCGGATGAGTATTTTAGCCAATTTATGGGCACTGATGGGCAGTCACATAGCCGGTGGCTTGCAACCAAAATAAAAATGCCATAGTTTTGGGGTCCAAAGAGCCCAGTATGACGCCTGCATGCTTTGTATACCGTTGAATCTGAGCGGGTCAGTTTGTCCTCTCAATTAAAGCTTGATCACATGGCTATTTTATTATTATTATTTTCTTAATACGTCCATTGACTAGCAAGTCACTGCTTTGCTGAAAGGCACCTAAAGGTCATCACATGAATGTCTCCTTCTCCTCGACATCCTCTTTGAAGCAGTCCATTGACTGTGGTTGTGGGCACAGGAACTTATTTGTCAGGCCGTAGAAGAAGCCGTCTCATAAAGGGCACAGGGTGGACTTGCTACGTGTTCAACTTTAAAGTGTTTTCCTTAATAAAAAAAAAAGTTCCTTTTGAATATATATCTCTGTATTTCATTCATTCATTCATTCAGGAATTGTGTACCGTATTTACAGAGAGGTTAAAATAACAAAATAACACAACATTTTTCAAACCATGATAGTAAGTACACTTGCTTTAAACAGTAAGGCATTACAAAGTCAGACAGCTGTTTATATACGTGTGTAGCTGCAGTGTTTCTTGCACACAGATGTGCACAGAGGCCTGTTTCAGCTGGGTCTCAGTACGACCAGAGTAGAACTGTGATACCGGGTCCCTGTGTGAGATCTGTCCCATCTGTAGGCTGAGCTCTCATATCTGGGTCCTGGGCAGAAAGGGAATTAAGTATTCCTCAGTTTATCTACAGGTCTGCGGTGATGACCGTGTCGTTGTACATCAGTACGTCAGAGTCCGCGTTGAGCAGCGCTGACGTTTGTGACATGTGGTCCAGCTGCCCCATCCCTTTCTGGGAAACTTGTCCATACATCTGAGCCGGCCCTCCGCCGCTCCCGGGCATGATGCAGTGGGAAAGCAGCGGCGTGTTGGCGTCGTGGTTGGAGCCTGTGGTGGAGGGCACCCCGCTGACGTGGCCTGTGCTGGTGGAGCCGCTAGCGCTGCTGGGCGAGCGGCTCTTGGGTGGGGGAAGGTGGTGCTGGATTACCCTTGTGGGCGGAGCTTGGGGAGCAAAGTGGGCAGGGAAAGCTGCATATCCCGGCGGGATGGGGTATCCATTGACGGGGATAAAGCGCTGGTGGGTTTGGGGCACAGCCATGGGTGTCCAGGCCGGAATTGCAGCCATCTGCCCCTGCGCGGACATGGCCTGGGCCGGGTAGAGGTAGCCTGCAGCGGCTGCAGCGGCGTAGCGGGGGTTGCTGAGGTTGCTAACGGGGCTGGCACTCAGCGAGGTGGTCTGAGTGGTGGCGTTGCCCCCTCCACCAGAGGGCGTGCTGGAGCTGGCATGAGATGACAGCCCCTCCCAGGCTCGGAGGCGGGCATGGATGTCTTTGAAACGTGGTCGACGTGTGGGTCCCTCCTGCCAGCACTCAGTCATCAAACCATAAAATCTAAAAGGGCAACAGAGATGATTTGTTAACATTAACAGCAATTTTCAGAATGAATGATACTTTAATGAACTAATCCAACTAATCTAAAATATTCAATTCAAAAGCTCCTTGGTTGAAGCTTGAAGTTACAGAAGGTATTGTCGATTAGAAAATCCATTTATCTCTCAATCTTAATAAGTTCAATAGTTTTTTAGACCCTTATCAGCAACTTAATGTGTTTTTTGATTGCAAGTTAAATGTTCCAGAAAATAGCTGAAGACTGACACACATGATGTTGAGGGCCTTCAAGAGCGAGCCGACTTTGTTGCCCTGCTAACACGGCTACCTGTAGATTTGTTACACCAGGCGATGACATAAAACTCTTTCATGTAACTCCTTCTCATACCGTACTAACTCCAACACACCTTGGTGGACAGTCCTCGGGGCAGGGCAGCAGCTGCCTCTTTCTCACCATCTCCATCACTTCCTGGTTGGAGAAGCCGTAGTAGGGCTGCAGGCCGTAGCTGAAGACCTCCCACAGCACCACCCCGAACGACCAGACGTCCGAGTCTGTGGTGAACTTTCCGTAGGAGATGGCCTCGGGGGGCATCCAGCGGATGGGCAGCAGAACTTTAGGCTGGACGCAGTAGTAGTCTGAGCAGTAGATCTCTCTGGACAGACCCAGGTCGGAAATCTTGACGTGGAGCTGTTCGCCCACGAGAATGTTACGAGCCGCGAGGTCTTTGTGGATGTAGAAGTGACTGGCCAGGTACTCCATCCCAGCAGCCACCTAATTCAGATTAGTCGGTAGAAAGGGTTGGTTACATGCAAAGCATCGGAGGAAGTTCAGAGAAAAGATACTACTGATCAAACTGAATGAGCAAAGAAAATGTACACATGTACAACAGTTCCAGTAACTGCAGTCGCAACTGATTTTGCTCATTTTGCTCATGTTTTGGGCATTAGATGCAGTTTTCCAATTATTTTCCCATCAGTTTAATGTGAGAATTATCTGTGAACAACTGCAGCAAAATGTAAGGCTCTGAAGATGCAGTTAGGAGCAGCTGAATTCATCTGTCATTGACATTGAACTACTGAACTTTGCTTTGTTTGTTATTGAACTGGTCTACAGGAGGTCTAGTTGACCTCTTTGTTTATACAAAGATAAGAGGTTGACCTAGTTGACCTCTTATGTTTGAATATACACATGGCTGTTTCTTTGATTTGTAGCACAGCTGCTCATCTCAAGGACAAATGATTTATTAAGGAGATTTTTGTGAACACTTTGAGATTTTTGGAAGTGGTTCACTGCCAGACGTGCAGTGTGTGCAGAAAATGAGCAGACTCTTTATTTACTGGATGTCTAACTTCAATTTAACTACTTCCAGTTTGCTTCTATGGGATGGGGAAAGCAGACAGACTGAGCGATTTGAATTGTTGTAAACTCGAGTTTTAAGAAAAAATTAAAGATTTTTAATTTAAAATATATATATTTTAAATGTTTTATTTAAATAAAATGCACAAATGCTATATTGAAGCACTTCATAAATTATTTGGGATTGTTGTATAGCGTACTGTGTGTACTGTTTTTATGCCTTTTTACCCATTTAAATTGCCTCTTGGCGACAAATAAAGTAGTTTGAATTGAACTGAAGTGAATGAATAAGATTCCACCTGAATACCTCTATATTACGTTAGTTAAACGTTTTCTCAGGTCCTACCTGTATGGCCATGTGCAGGAAGTCGCCGTGGTCCAGGCTTGACTTCACGGTGCCGTCCTCGTCGCTGCTGCAGCCGACGTCGGAGTGCGGCGAGCGCATGATGAGGAACTCGTGGAGGTCGCCTTGCGGCAGAAACTCAAACAGCATGCACACCGGCTGCTCTTGGGTAACCACACCCAGGAGGCACACCACGTTGGGGTGCTGCAGCTCAGTCAGCACTGCAGCCTCCTTAGATGGAAGTCGGATAAATAATAATGAGGCCCAAGACGAAATAAGTTTCATTTTGACAACATTTGTTTGCTTGTTAAATTTTCTTTTTTTGCAGCTTGTGACATAACTTTTCATAAAGATTCAAAAGACACACTTAGAGTTACTGTCACTTTAAAGGATAGCAATTCATTTTCTGTGAATGGAAAGTGAAGATTTAGTTTTATATGTGTCATCAGTTTCAGTCCTCCTCAACCTCTAAATGTATCTGGTCAACCCGCCCGTAGTTACAGTTTATTTTTGGATCTATTTCTAGTGAACTCATCCACAGTTCAGCGATTTTTAGACACACAGTCTCCAGTCTTCCACCCGCATTTACCTTCTGTGGAAATATAACAAGGCACGCTTCAAATATTTAGGGAAGACGTCTCCATCGAATGAAAAAAAAACTCTCTTGTAGTGTGTGACCCTACAACAACTCACCTTTCTATAACAGATAACTCAGTGTTATTAATGTTAATGCACATTATTGCACCATATTAATCCTTCCTATGTCTATAATATATATTTACTTCTGTGTCTGTTCCTTGTACATTTGTTCATATGTAAATTTTGCACATTTTTAGCTCATACTATTTTATTTTATTTTACTAGATTTTGATTTATATTTTATGTATTTTTATCTGTATTTCTTAACTATCGTCACCTGTTTTTTTTTTTACTACTGGTCTACAAGAGTGTTTTTTTTTGACCAAGTAATTTCTCTTTTGGACGAATAAAGTCTGTCTAAGTCTGATAGGTGTTTTAGGCTTCTGCATTAAGTTGACGCAGAATTTCTAAAGTTTCAGTCGCCATTGTTGAAAGTGAAGCTACATACGTAGGTTACACCATCTATGTCCCGCAGAGGCATAAACTCCGATTAAGTCTAAGTGACAGTAGGTTGCCGGAGTCAAATTCCTTGTATGTGTACATACTTGGCCATTAAAGCTGATTCTGATTCTGATAACACATTTCCTTCACAGAGTTGCAATATAGGTTGTTTTCGTTTTTATTAAAATATCTGAGTATAAATAAATCAAAGTCTTTGGAGATTTATTCATTTGTGTACCTGCTGGAAGTCGCCCCACTGCTGGGCGTTGGAAACATCTTTCAGAGTTTTTATGGCCACAAGCTGCGCCTGGTCCATGCCCGGCAGGTACAGGTGACCCTTGTAGATCTTCCCCAAAGAGCACTCCCCGAGCTCCTCCATGAAACGCACAGCCGACAGGGGAAGCTCTTTGGCTTTACTCTGCAGAAAGAAAAGAAGAAGAGAAAGAGGGAAAGGAAAATTGTGAAGTGGCGTCAAACGGGCAGAAGAAAGTGTGACAGAAAAATTAGGTCATTATTTTCTTTGTCGACCCAGTTCTCTTTCTTCACCATTATCCTGGGACGGAAAAGTGAAATGATGACATGAAATGCACCAAATGTACATTGACGACTCTAATTCATTGCCGGCGAACTGCCCGATATAACTCCAAATAGATGCTTGAGTAGTTAAAAAAATAGAATTACCGCCTAGAGATTGTGATAATTAGACTCAGTCCATTACATCAGCGCATATTTTACGCCTCTGGAAAGAGATGCGGGAAAATTATGGAATCTGTTGGCTTGAAAATGTAATTTAGCTGACAGTTTAAGCAGCATTTAGGAAGAATACGCAACCACATCTCTTCCAGAAATAACAGAAAGTGCAGAAGCACCCTTTGTAAAGGGGTTGACTTGGCCTTTTTATTCGCTCGTGTCCACTGAGGACGACTCAGACGGGAGGTTGGTTTATACATCTAAATCTGACAGGGCTGAGATTACGTGTGGGGTCACGAGAGGGTGAGAAATGCTTTCTAATTCAGTCAGAGTCTATCAGATCAGCTCCCTAATTAAAGATCAAGACAACTTGGTTTCACAAAGTCAGCAAATGCATTACAACCCCTGCAGCTGATCTTTGTCTGCTCAAAGTGAGTGTCACTTTATCATAGTGGACTTACTTACCGACTTACTGTTAAATCAAAAACGTATTTAACTTTCTTATGGGGGAGGATCGAGGCAAACCTACAGAGCCCCAGACATAACAT
Organism: Chelon auratus; assembly: GCA_030220025.1. Classification (NCBI taxonomy): domain Eukaryota; kingdom Metazoa; phylum Chordata; class Actinopteri; order Mugiliformes; family Mugilidae; genus Chelon; species Chelon auratus. Next base: position 19,015 of record JASGAT010356514.1, on the reverse strand, counting down.
CCGAGAAAAATAAATATTGAGGCTACGAAATACTGATTCATGGGCTCGAAATAATAGTTTGTGATCACAACATACCTATTTTGTGGACACAAAATACTAATTCGTGGGCAAACAATAGCTATTCTGGAGTTCCTGTTAGTGTTATGCCCACAAATTACCTGGACAGCTGGACGGACCGCACCTCTGCTAGAAAGTGAGTGTCTTTTCTTGTCCTACCCTTGCCAGTATCTGATTAGATTGCATTATTTAAGCAGGCACTTAATTGCATCTTACTGCCACCGATCAGCCACAACATTAAAACCACTGACAGGAGACGTGAATAACGTTGACCATCTTGTGACAATTCAGTGTTCTGCTGTGAAACTTTTGGACCTGGCATTCATTCGTGTGGATGTTACTTAGACATGTAGCACCCACCTAGACCAGACCAGGCACCCCCATCCCATAGGAATGACACTCCTTGATGGCAGCAGCCATCCATGACAAAGGTGCACGCACAAAAACAGTTTAGGAACAACTCAAAACAACATGAAGAACAGCACAAGGTGTTGACCTGGCCTCCAAATTCACTAGATCCCAAACTGATCAAGTATCTGTGGGATGCACTGAAACAAGCCTGTTGACAGACACCACAGGACATCCTCAGAAGGCCCACGTCCATTCCCTGATTAACTGTTTTGGAGGCACAATGGAGACATACACAATATTAGGAAGATGGTCATGTGGTGGTCAATGCAAGACACACACAACAAATCCTGTAAGTGTGGCCACACCACTGATGCACTGTGAATTTTACAATCAAACTGCTGTCTGTGTGTGTGTGGGTGGGAATGATAGGGAGCTGGAGTAGGTGTGTGTGTGTGGCTATACTTGGGAGAAGATAAAAGGTGAGGAGAGGTTGGCAGAGATTTTCAGATTCCAGGAACTCAGAGATGAATAATGAAATTCCTCTGTGAGCAAGACACACACACACACACCCACACCCACTCACACACATACAGGTCTGTGTGAGCTCCGAGGGGGGTGGAGAGTGTGTGTGTGTTGTATATTATGAGAGACGCAGATGTTTTTAGTTATGGGTTTGTCTCACCCCCTTTCTTTTTTCTCTTTTTCCCCCTCCTCACACCCAAAACCCTCAGATCCTCCTCTCACCACCGCAGGTCCGTGAGTGCGTGTGTTTATGTGTGTCTAAATGGATTGTCACAGGCTGCGGCCCCTGCATGACCCCGCAGCAAAGCCTGCTGGGTAGCAGCCTGAGCGATGAGAGAAGGGGAAAGAAAGACATCTGACTTGGTGATAACATATCTAAATATATATATATATATATATATATATAAGGATTCAATGCTCATAAAAAAAGGCTTTAAAAGATAGAAATCACATGGAAATGCTCGTTTATTTCCAAGTCTCTTTTGAATTTCTCAGTATGTAGCTGCATTATTAGATAAATGTTGTAAAACAGATAAAAGTTGCATTTGTGTAAATGTCTTTACAGTCTTACAATGGATGGTGAGTCAGTACAGCTTAAAGCGTCATTTAAAATCTACTTTATAACTCTATAAGTGCACGGCCACCACTCTGTAGAAACGTTCCCTGATGTCCCGTTCCGGATATAAAGTCAAAACATGAACACAGAGAGAAGACACTGCCTTTTTAGGTCAGTGAAGCATTTGTTCCAAACCAAAAAAAAAAAAAAAACTAAATACATTAGAGATGTTAATGGCTTCTGACGCTTCTGTGGCCTGTTGCAGCTGATGTTGACGGTAACATTATACACATCACCTTGAGCTCCATATTTTCCTGAGCAGACACGCTGTCTAGATAACCCCACACCCCTCGTCCTCAACTACAGAAATTATGTGGAAAAAAAGATATGATACGGCCGAGTGTGCAAACTCAAAAGAAACGCGATACAGATCCTAACGTGAGCTGTGTGTTGGCCCGGGAGAGCCGGAGCTTCGTGATCTACATTACAAAGAGATTCTGGGAGAGGGGGAGGAAAGGAAAGGAGGTCTAGAGGTAAAGGGATGGAAGGAGAGACGGGAAAAGAGCAACAAAGAAAGATGGATTAAGTGAGAGCAGAGGTTTGCGGAAAAAGACACAGTGGGCGAGTGGGAGAGGGGAAGGAGCTGCACTTGAACATTCCTGGACCTGCTGAGATCTGATGATAGAGATCTGAAGCTTTGCATCAGACAGGTCATTTTCACACAGTCAACCCGGTAACCCCAGCATGCTGCGGCGGGTCCCGGTTGTCACGCAGAGTGCTGCGCCAGTGTTTTGACTTCTTCTGCCGTCTGTGCTCATGACTTGGAAAGACAAACACACCAAAAAGACGCTTACTCAGAATCACTACAGGAGAGTCCAGAGTGAGGTATACGCTCAGTTGGCACGCAGGCCTAGTGGAAGTAATGCACAGCACACAACAAACACAGCGACCCTGAAATAAATCCTTCAGTCATTCTTTTTCCACTCGTAATTTTAACGAGGCTGTCAATCATTTACACTGATCAGCCATAACAGTAAAACCATTGACAGGTGTGGTGAATAACCTGGACCATCTTGTGACAATTCAGTGTTCTGCTGGGAAACGTTTGGACCTGGCATTCATTCATGTGGATGTTACATGTGAGACATTTACCACCCACCAAGACCAGACCAGGCACCCCCGCCTCATAGCAATGACACTCCTTGATGACAGCAGCCATCCCCAGGAGGATGCAGCCTGATACACACAAAAAAACGCTTTAGGAACAACTCAAAAAACCATGAAGAACAGCACAAGGTGTTGACCTGGCCTCCAAATTCACCATATCGCAAACTGATCAAGTATCTGTGGGATGATCCATGGAGGCCCCTCCCCTCAAAAGCCCCCACTAACAACATTCTGTTCCCAGACACCACAGGACACCCTCAGAAGGCCCATGTCCATTCTGTGGAGACCTACGCAATATAGGACATAGGAGTCCTATATTGTAATATTGTAACATAATGATATGCTTGATCGGTGTATATTCCCACAGTGTCATGTGCTGTGACTGCTACTCCACCTTTGGCTTGTACGCAGTCGTGAGCATGGACATCTCCACATTTTGTCCCCGGACCGGTTTGGGCTGGCGGGGCGCGGGAGGCCTGGAGGACTTCTGGTTGTTGCGGCACACACAAATGAAGAAGAAGAGTAAAGCGATGGCCAAGGGGATGGCCACGCTGGGAACCAGGATGTACAGGATCTCCATGTTGCTGCCACCTGACTTGTCCTTATGGTCTATCGAGAGAGGAAACGACGTCAAATGAGCTCATCGCTCATAAACAACATTAAAATGATGACTCTCATCAGTTCGGATCGAAACGCGTCCCAGCGACTCACCACAGATGGGTATGTCGCAGAGCTCCATGCGGACCCCCTCGTCCAACGTGAAGCACCAAGGGGCCTCGTGCTTGTTCCCCGGGTTGCGGCAGTACGAGTGCCCCCCGTTGAGCTCCGGGTAGCGGACGGCCAGGTAGGTGTGGCTGTGAGGATACTGGGAGTTCCAAGGCTGGCACTGGCGCCCCGACTTGGTCAAACTGACGGTTCCTCTGTAGTCTGCCCCGCTGTTGTTGTAACACTTGTGATCTGAAGGGCAGAAAGGTGACTTGTACCATAAATGTTCGGCACCAAAACATCAAACAGAGAGAGTTAATGACTACCCGGGTAACATAGCAATGTGTTTCACTTGTTTCTGCTTCCCTGAAATGGTAAAAAAGACTAGACACTAGCAGCTACCTTCAGTCATAAGTCTTTTTGTGAACAAGGAGTGCTCTCCTAATGCAGCATTAGCAGCAGCAACACAATGCTATATATACAGCTCTTACTCTTGTTAATGGGCTCGGCCATGGGGATTCCGATCCTCAGACAGTTGGCAGCCTCCGGGCTGTCAGAGGCGGCCAGGTCCTCACAGTTTGGCAGCTTCAGCCTCTTCAGTATAATTGGGTTTGAGCGGGCGATGATGTACTCCGTCTTGCACAAGTCGTTCTCCAGGATCTCGCATTCGTCCTTGCAGAGGTCGCGGGGCTTGTCGGTCCCCGAGCTGCGGTCGCACGTGGGGAAGGCGAAGTGGCAGAGGGACGGGATGGCGAACTGGGAGCAGCGGTCGGACAAGTGGTTGGACGTCCCGATCATGGTGAAAGCGGCTGAGGAGCGAGGGAGGAAATGGTTTTCAGTGTTGGAAAGGGAAAGGAATTGAACATCTGAATGTTAACAGACAAGAAACTGAATGAAAAACAGAACATTTTACACATTTTTCAGATTAAGACATGAAGAATTTATACAGCAAAAGACATTAAATACACTTAGTCTGATTTCTACTGGGTTCTTTTAGCCTCTACGCACAAAATGGATCAAGGATTGAGACCGACTATGAACGCTGCAGTTTCGAATGCATGACTCACAGTCATACTGTGCGGTTATTGCAAACACATGCTTTTCTGTGGTTGTCATTATCAGTGAGGCAGCTACGGGCAGCGAGGAGAAGAAGACAAGCGAATAAAGAGTGGATAAGTGAAGCTGGCCACAGTCCAAACGTTCCTGCAGCGCATGTTGCTTCAATGAAACAATCGTAAAGATCAATAAAGGTGACGTTAAATTCAGAACGGGGAATGTGGACGCTCTGGCTATAATATAACATGTATGATGTACAGTCCTCCTGTAGGATTAATAGTCTCTGTGGCGGCATAAATCTTAATTTTCGCACAACCTTGATGTTATAGAATGGAATCAGGGCGTTCTTTGTTCCTGAACTGTTCAGGGGGAAAAAAGCTGACAGCCGTACGGATGTAATCAATAACGTACATATTAAACTGTCCTCTGAGGACATTTGCACGCAAACAAAAAACACAGGAGCCGAGAGACGTTAATGTATGGACAGCGCAAAACAGAATGTAGGCCATGTGTGCTCCATATAGAGGAGCTGAACTTCCTCTGAACTCTGTTAAATGAAGTCCCACTTCCTTCCCACTGTGGATCAATTAGGGTTCGCTCTCTTAAGCGGTCCTAATTCAAGAGTGTACACTGTTAAGAATATTCAGAGACGGCAAAAGGAGTTCACTCAGCATAAAGCCAGGGAGCTGAAGACAGAATGTGACGGTTCAACTAGTGAACTCACTTCACGCGAGGGATGCAGGACGAGAGACACGAAACACCTGAGGGGGAGAAACTAGTTTGTCCTTAAGAACTATTTATGGCTTCGCTGACCCGACAGCATGCACGCAGGAAATACATCATTGAAAAGCAAGCACGGGTATATTTACTCCTAGAAAGGACAAAGATACTGTTACACTTTCAAGCTGCATTGTCTTGAAAAGAGCAAAGAACAAGCTAATAAATAATAAGTAAAGACTAATTCTTAAGTGTATGAGAAAGAAACAGGAGGGTCTGCTGTTTCTGTCTTGCAAACCAAACTTTGCGTGGTGTCAGTTAGTTATCTGAATTCTTTTCCTGATGTTAAATGTTCATACACTGGGCTGTTCCCTCCCATTCATGCCTTACTTTCCATTTAATGTAATAACTTAGGCAATAAATCTGTCTAAGCTTCACAATTATCAAAAGCACCCAACTGCGATGATTAAAAACTTAAATAAATACCCCTGTCCTGCGTTAGAAAACAGCTTTTACACACAAATGCTATCTATAATACATTGTGGAAGTATATCTGGACCATTTGCATTAAACTTGCTGCGTTCCCTCACCTGTGATCTGCGTCTCAATCTCCCCCTGCATCTGCAAGGAGTCGACGAAGATGCTGCGGTTCCCGATGAAGCGGGCGCAGGCTATGCCCCTGTACGGCTGGCAGAACCCCTCTTCATCGAAATCCTCCCTGAAGGGACACGGAGAAAAGACGGTGAGTCACATTTAAAGTGGCCCAAACAACACTGAGGCATCTTTCTGCACCGCTTACTCTACACCTGCTGCGATGCACAAAAACACCACTAGAGGTCAGGCCACGTTTGAGCATCACGCCAGGCAAACGAGTTGCGCTCCTGTGGATGGAAAAAGCCTGTTTCTTGTTGCTGCCTTTGCTTGGCTAAAGATAAGTCGCACTCGCAGCAAAGGCGGAGATCTAAAACACACACACACACAGTTCACAGCACAGATGTAAACCGCATTAAGAATTAATATTTGGCGGATGTTTGATCCTGTTATGGCAGAGAGATGTCACCAAGAGCCATAATTTGAAACACATGCAGGGAGAGACAGAGACAGAAAGAGAGAATGTTTTCACAACTATACAACTTTTACTTCACCCAGATTCTTTTTTCGTATTGACCCCTTTTCTAATTTTACTTTCCCCATTTTTTTTTTTACCCGCTCGTCTCAAACCTTCTTTCGCACTCTTATTTTGTGTATGCACACACACACACACACACACACACACACCGTCCACATGCTCACTGGCAGGCTATTGGCTCGGTGTGAGATCACTCGGTCATGTGCTGTAAGTCGTGCCATATGGGGACTTTGAGACCAGGCACGGCCACAATATATAGCATAGAGGGGCAGGCTGAAAGCAGACCCACACATTAACGGCCGACATGAAGTACACCCTCATGCTTCTGACACAGCTGCTTGAATAAATAGCGAAGAATACTCACTGCGCTTTCGCTTCTATAATTCTGGACAAAGCATTGCTTGACTTCCAGGTTGCACTGTTCTCAAACTCATTCAACCACAGATGTTCAGACCTTGCAATAAAATCCGTCCTGGGCAATCCGATCGCAAGCGGCATGAACCTTGAGTCCCCAACCGGCGCTTGAGATCTGACCTGAGTTTCTCACTCTGCAGCTCTGCCCACGATACCAAAGGAATGAGAGCACCCCAGACCCAGACCACCTCCAAAATGTGGTCAAATATCGAATCTCTCTTGCACTGTTCTCAAACTCACAGAGATGTTCAGACCTTGCATTTAACGTCTGTCCTGGGGAATCTGATCACAAGTGGCCACCCACCTGGCATTAAAATCTGGCCACGTCTGCACACGTCCCCCAAACCAGCACTCGAGATCTGATCTCAATTTCTCGCAACCAAAGGAATGAGAGCACCCCAGACCCAGACCACCACCAACATGTGGTCAAAGATCAAACCTGTCAAATGCATCCCGGTGGTGTTCTCACCTTCACCTGCCTTTGAAGCTGACCAAAAATGTAGGAAAATAGTTAGGCCTTTAAAATGTAAAGTGGACAGATGAACTCTGATTGGTTTAATAATAACTAGAATACTCACCGCATTATTGCCTCCATGTTCTGGACTAATCATTGCTCAACTTCCAAGTAGCACTGGGACCGACAAGTGGCCAACTCGCATTGAAATCTGTCCACATGCGTCCCCAACCAGCACTCGAGATCTGATCTCAGTTTCGCACTCTGTAGCTCTGCGTCCTGGTTGTGTCTTCACCTTTGGTCACTTATGATCAGATTGCCCAGGATGAATGTTCAATTTAATAATGGCAAACATAAGCACTCCCTTTGACATTAAATTAAATTAAATTAAAATGTAAAGTGGATAGCTGAGCTCTGGTCGGTGTAATAATGACAACTAAAATACTCACTGCACTATTGCTCCTAAGCTCTGGACTGAGCATTGCTTGACTTCCAGGTTGCACTGTTCTCAGACTCACTCAGTCACGGACGTTCAGACCTTGCAATAAAATCCGTCCTGGGCAATCCAATCGCAAGTGGCATTAACCCTGCGTCCCCAACCAGCACTTGAGATCTGATCTGAGTTTCGCACTCTACCGCTCTGTCCACGATACCAAAGGAGACCACCTCCAAAATGTGGTCAAATATCGAATCTCTCCAATGCATCATGGTTATGTTCTCACCTTTTCTTGGTCACTTGTTATCAGATTGACCAGGACGAATATTAATTCAGTAATGGCTGACCAGAAATTTAGGAAAATAGGCTTTTAAAAAGTAAAGCAGATAGTTGAGCCCTTATTGGTGTAATAATGATAACTAAAATACTCACTGCACTGTTGTTCCTATGTTCTGGACTGAGCATTGCTTGACTTCAAGTTGCACCGCCCCTTAATGCTTTATTATCTTCCAAACAAGCCCCCTGCCTGTGTTGATCAAGTCAGTGAGGTAGTTTACAAGCTACGCAACAGTGTGCGAATTACACTAATTACTCCAGGAACTGCAATAAAGATGCAACAGAAAACAAGGTGACGACGGTGCATGGCAAGCACACACACACGCATAGGAGCAGTTCAAATCACTCAAAACACACACACACACACACTGACGCCAATGGTGTGTAAGTTTGGAGGTCATTAGGTTCCCCTCTCGCCAAGGAGTGTTAAGTGACTGACGGGCCGGGGTCAGTTTCTTCTACCCCTTTCTGCACAGAGCTAAATGGGCTTTCCAGACATGGACACAAACACACACACACACACGGGACAACCGTAAAGCAGTGGTTTGCATACTGCTGAATCCACCGAGATACCGTGATGTTACATTTACTGCTTAGTGCATGTTTGAGCAGATATTATCCTGAGAATATGTAATTTCCTAATAAAAGATAGATATAAGTAATATTGCATTCATGTTGCGGTGAGCCAGCAGGCTTAGCACCCCGTTCAGTAAGCCACAAACTGCTACATCTTCAGATATTTTCTCTTTGGCAAAGAGCTTCATATCTTTAGGTGGAAAGCATGCCCGCCATTAAAGCTACATTGAAGGAGTGTTGCAATAAAAAGTAGTTGAATACTTTGAGACACTGCTGATTGATTTGGGTTATTATCATTCTGGATGTCCCAGAAGATGAAAAAGGCCACTTAGAGCATGAGAAAACACACGCTCACGCTGGAGCGTGTCCAGGCAGCTCAGGAGGTTAGTCTGGTTGTGCGTCACAGATGATCGTGGACACGCACAAATCCGCACTAGCATGAAGCCACACACAGCCAAGCAAATGACAAGGGAGAGGAGACGATCCGCCACGATGTAGCCGGATCCCCGGCGGGCAAATTATAACTGTGGCCGGTACGAACGCCCTCAGCTGTACCGGCTCAGTCCAAATCACAGCTCGCCCCCCGCTGATTTCTATATTTCAGTTTTTACTCACTTTCCTGTGAATCAACGTAGATTCACAACCGCGTCTGAGATCCTGTCCAGCAAAGCAAAATCAAATGACTTGAAAATGGGAAGAATGGTTAGGAAAGACACAACTACAGCACCCTATCACTGTGACATATCTGAGGTTTTCCCAAAAATCTCTCTGGAATTTCGCGTCCATTTATTTTTGTGTGTGTTTGTGTGTGTGTGTACATGTAAGCTATCCCAGGCGAGGAAAGCCAAGTGCGGTTGCTATTTGTGTAAACAGTGGATAGCTGTTCGGGCCTTTTTATTTTACACACCAACGCCACGGGCCCTCTGTATAATGTTTTATAACAGTTAATTACAAGGGAAGGGTTTTCCCTCCGAGGCTCGATCTATAATCCAGATATAAACAGAGAGGAGAGCCTCACCGCAGAAACTAAACAAGGTATGGAGGACATTGATTCATTGCCCAATTACATTTTTTTCCAACCTCATTATTTATTCATAGAAAGGCCTGCTAAGGAGCTATGCTTGTTTTTTTTTCAGCACCACCCTGAATCACCATATATCCATATAGTTACATACATTCATACCTAAGTGGTGCCACTATAGTAAGTACTAGCTGCTCAGGAACATCTGGCTCTGCAAAATTTGGTCATTAAAATGATATAAATGAGCAATTCAAGTACGAAAGTATAGAAATGATAAATTCAGTTCTAGTATTCCAGTACTTTTTGGTGCACCGCTATCGGTGTCTCGTCTAAATTTGAGTTTCCACAGCAGCAGCAACACAGAGCAGAAGATGAAGAAAGAAACTTTTGCATTAAAAAGCACAAAATGGAATAAATTAGAATAATGGAAACAGAGTATGAGGAATAAAATAGTAGCAACAGTAAAAAACATAGTGTGCATGTGCCATAGCGTGTTGTATTCACCAATCAGGAGTAACATTATGACCACTGACAGGTGAAGTGAATAACACTGACCATCTTGTGACAATTCAATGTTGTGCTGGGAAACTTTTGGACCTGGTATTTGTGTGGATGTTACTTAGACATGTAGCACCCACCTAGACCAGACCAGGCACCGCCACCCCATAGCAATGACACTCCTTGATGGCAGGAGCCATCCCCAGCAGGAAGCAGTTGCGGGGATGCAATTTAGGAACAACTAAAAAAAAAACGAAGAACGGTACAAGGTGTTGACCTGGCATCCAACTTCACCAGATCCCAAACTGATCAAGTATCTGTTGGATGATCCTCAGAAGTCCCTCCTTTCAAGCAATAGGGCCCAAAGGCCCCCCACTAACAACATTATGTTGCCAGATACCACAGGACACTCTCAGAAGACCCATGATGAGTCACAACTGTTTTAGAGGCAACAAGGGAGACCTACACAATATTAGGAAGGTGGTCATAATGTTATGCCTGATCGGTGCATATGCACATGTGCAATACCTGTTGTGAGACAACTTGACTGTGGGTGGTGTATGCTTGTGTGTTACAGTCAGTGCAGGTTGGAGGTACCGGTCGCTGGCTGACACCATTTAAAAACTACCAACATTCAGAATGTCAGATTTATAAAAATACATTTTTTTTCCCTCGACCCACATGAAGTGTTGATAGAGGATTGTTCAAGGCATAAATTTGCGCAAGGATCATGAAACTAAATACAGATAAGAATGTGAAAGTAGCCAGCAAACATAACCACAACAAGTCTGTGGGTGCGCAGCAACGGCCAAATGCTAACAACGGCATTCCAACATGCTCATAAAAACCGAGCTAAGATGCCGACACGGAGCAGGTTAATCGCTGTATGTTAGCTGATACACGGAGACAATTAATGGCTCTAGATGAACAGTGTCTCCTTTCACAGTACTGCATCTACATGTTGTAATATCACAACCTCTTGGGCAAAATCACAAACGTAAACCCGCATGATAGTTGATCACCAAACAGAATAATGTTTTTTTCTGTTAGCCATACTGCTATTGTAAATACAGTAGTATTTAAGTAGAGTAGAGTAAATACATTATTAAAATTAAGAATAAACCAGCAAGACACTAACAGAACACACAGCCTTTTGAATGTAGACCTCAATTTCAAGCAAAACAGGATGAACACTCAAAAGAAAAGAATGCACTGCTATGTATATTACCTCACACACTTTGTGCACACATGGCTGGAGACACAAACCGATAAACAAGAGGCTGATGACAGGATGGAGTGTACTGTTTTAGTTACAGTGATCCCTTTACAAAAATATTTCTCACTACCTCTGAGACGAGGGTTGGTTGGTGGTCGATGACAAATGTTAACGGGAAAAAGGAGAGTTTTTAGTTGTGCAGGATGAATGTTAAAACCACCAAAATGGATGAGTCCACTCTGTGGGAAATCAGCTACAAGGACTTCTATTTGGCATCAAAGACAAAACAAATAGATTCTTAAAAACTAAAAACACCCACACTTTCCTTTAAATATAACTCTTCTTCACTCTCATCTGCTTCAGTTTTCCCATTAAGAGCTTTTTGTTCGTTGATAAGAAACAGAACTATGTATGGACAAATGCCCGAAGAAATAAATCGGTAAAAATCTGTCTCTTCCAACTTCTGCTAGTCCTTTTTTTTCCCCTTCTGTCTAATGGACCAAATAAACTGATCAAATGAATCCAGCTGCTGAGCTGCAGCCTTATTGTGAAATTTCAAAGGAAGCATTTGGAATACACTGATCAGGCATAACATTGTGACCACTTTCCTAACATTGTGTAGGTCTCCCTTGTGACTCCAAAACAATGGACGTGGGGCTTCTGGCTACAGGATGTTGTTTGTGGGGGCCTTTGGGTCCTATGGGTTGAGGGGATGGGTTTGGGATGTAGTTAATTTGGAGGCCAGGTGCCTTGTGCCGTTCTTCATGTGTTTTTTAATTTGTTCCTAAAGCGTTTTTATGTGTGTGTCTGTGTCAGGCTGCATCCTGCTGGGGATGGCTGCTGCCAACCTCTGCTGCTGCTATGGGGTGGGGGTGCCTGATCTGGTCTAGGTGGGTGGTACATGTCTAAGTAACATCCACACCAATGCCAGGTCCAAGAACATTGTATTGTCACAAGATGAACAATGTTATTTACTTCTCCTGTCAGTGGTTTTAATGTTGTGGCTGATCAGTGTATGCATCAGATAAACATCTACAAATCACCTTACAAAAAGATGTGAGATTACTGTATGATGTTACTCTCTACTCTAGGATAAACACACTTCTCCTCTTCCTTGTTGACTCTATATTTTGGTTTAGGTTTTGACTACGGCAGAACTCTTCAGGCCCGAGGATGTAAACTTGGGTATTTCTGATCATGTATCTGTGGGAAGCGATGACGGGTTTGTGTTTAGTTTTGGGCTTAAAGGGATGGGAAACTCAACGCTCTTTGTCGGGGCGGAATACAGAAAGTACGGGATTTAAGAAGAAGGAGGAGGCGAGGGGCGGATCCCGATGACATTTTAGATTTCAGGGTTTGGTTTCCAGGAGCTGCTCTGGGTGCCGAGTGAAGAGGAGATGAGCTGCTGGCGGCATGAGGTCACTAAGTCCTGAATGGGGAGGTCCCTCGGTTTGTGCTATAGTCTATGAGTTGTAGCTATATGTTGTTTTTCTAAGTACTCAGCTGTGTACTGCAGTGATTTATGAAATCGGTTTTAGGAAGCTAGGAGGCTTTGTGAAGTTTATCTTCTCCAGTAGCAACAAACTGATTCCAGAATGTGTAAATTCTGAGTTGAGTTGTTTTCAGTCACTGTGAAAATTAAACATCAGCTGATTCATAGATGATTTCATCCCATAAACTCTCATGAAAAAAGGAAGTCAATGGATGTGCGTGTGAATGGCAGTTAATGGGGTAAGACCTATAAAACCAATGAGGATTATTTTTGTTCTTTTAAGTCAAGTAGTATTTTTTCAGTAACTCTGTGTATAACAAGGAAATGAAGGTGACAAATTATCACATTTCATAAGTTGGAGTTGAATTTATTGTATGTGTCCCCTTTTCAGAACTTAGATTAACATCCATCCTGTGTGTTCTGATCGCAAGTGGATACCTGGCATTAAAATGTGTCTCCTTGTGCGTCCCCAAACAGCACTTTAGATCTGATCTGAGTTTCGCCCTCTGTTCATGACATCAAAGGAATCCAAGCACCCCAGATCCAGACCACCACCAAAATGTGGGCGTCCCGGTCGCGTTCTCACCTTTACTTGGCCACTTGCGATCAGATTGCTCGGGACGGATGTTGACGAAAGGCCTGAACAGGGCCTAAGATGGTGCGAGTGCATTTGATGGAACATGTCCAACAATAAATCAGGGACAGTTGTGGGTTTTGGAAGGAAAAGATAGCGAGGAAGACAGGAAGAAAACAATCACTGTCCTCAAGAGATTGTTTCCTTCTTAAAAGTAAGCCTGACAAAGACGATTAGAGATGAAAATCTGTTCGGCATTACGCTGTCTGTTTGCAATTATGAGAAGTACCACAGAATTAGTCCACATGATTTAGGCTGTTGTTTTTATTTGTGCAGTGTTGAAATATAAACTCGTATTCTGAGACAATGACTACAGGGCAATGATCTATGTGTTAGTCCTTCTGCACTGGTGAGCACTCATTGACAGGACATTTCCATTATCATAAGAGGACTCCCTGTGTGGTTGCGCTGTATAATGATCTCTCACTGTTAGGGAGCCAAAATGGCCACCAGAGGCTGAGGTTGACTGGGATCTGTGGCTGCCAGTGGCCCGTGACCACACTGGGAATGAGCAGCGAGTCAGGGCAACTGAAGGCGCTGCGCTGGGATACAATGGAGAAAGAGAAGGAACACCAGGTCCTCATGTTACTGCCGCTCACTGGCTGCAACAATGGAGGCTTCTGTCGGAGGGAAGGAGTTTCGGGGCATACGGGGAAAGGAAGGAAGCAAAAAGCGATCTAAGGGACGGATTTGAGGTGGTGAGTTCTGTTCACATTTCAGATTTCACAAACATTTGTCACGTCTGGTAGACAGTTCTGAATGGAAGGAACTGTTTAAATCACTTTTTGTCTCTGGTAACACAATATGGTCAGAAAGTCCAGATGACTAAAACATCCATGAGTTCATACCCTTCATACCCCAAACCCTGAATAACCCAAAACACTGCAAGGTTCTCAGTTTTCTGAAAAGTTATCACATTATCAATTGTTCTATAAACAGTCGACATCTACACAGTAAAAACGTGGCATTCATGTCCTCACAAAGTTGAGCCAGGTTTAACCCAATTGTCTGGTTGTCCTAAATTATTCCTGCCAGCCTCGTGTTTTTTTTTTGTTTGTTTTTTTTTTGTTTGTTTTTTTTTTGTTTTGTCTGTCTGTACCATTCTCGTGAATGTCATATCCTAGAAACTCCTTGAGGGAATTTCTTCAACAATGGCACAAGTGTTTATTGCTCACTGAAAAACTGATTGGAATTTGGGGCCAATGGCCAGCTGGCATATACACCAATCAGGCATAACATTATGACCACCTTCCTAATATTGTGTAGGTGTCCTTCGTGTCTCCAAAACAGTTGTGGCTCATCAGAGAATGGACATGAGCCTTCTAAAGGGGGTCTTGTGGTGTCTGGCCTCTGTGGATCAGGCTTGTTCCAGTGCATCCCACAGACACTTAATCAGTTTGGGATCTAGTGAATTTGGCCAGGCCAGGTCAACACCTTGTGCTGTTCTTCATGTGTCTCTGCGTCATTGCTATGGGGTGGGGGTGGTCTGGTCTAGGTGGGTGGTACATGTCTATGTGACATCCAAATGAATGCCAGGTCCAAACATCTCCCAGCAGAACGTTGCATTGTCTCAAGAGAGTAAGTGTTATTTACTTCTCCTGTCAGTGGTCATAATGTTATGCATGGAGGTTCTGCACCTGCATGAAAGGAAATGAATCTCTGCTCATTCTAAATCTATTGTATTTATTTCACACAAGCAAACATTTTTCTTCGCTGCCAGAAATGCAAAACGCATCACTTCCAGTGGTTCTCAGGAATTTTCCCAGAAAAGACGTTACAGGTTCTGATGGGCTTAACCAGTAAATGAAACCACTTCTGGTTGAATTGCTCTTGAGTCGAGATAGAAATAAAACATTTATTTATGTTAGCATTTCAACTGAACGTAATTTGTGCTGATCCTATCTAAAACACTGCACAAAATGACTCCCAGATATAGTAGATGCCGGCGTTTCATGTGTTGGACTGCGCTCTGCCTAAGAATGTGCTCTTAAACCCAGACTTTGCCCACACACAGGATGGAAGTCGTGGCTGCGGATGAAGCTAAAGAGTTCTAATAACAGGGTTAACGCATACATGGTAATTCCGTGGGGACCCTACATCAATCCCGTCACTCCTCGCCAAAAACTCCCCCTTCTGGCGACATCCCTTCCCTGGAGGACTCGGACAGCCCAGGTAGAGGGGAGGGTTTTAAGGAGTGAGGGGCGTCAATTGGTGGTGACAGGATGCGTACAAACAAACAAACAGAACGCGGGGGTCACGTGGTAGAATACACCGATGGAAACGTGAGTTAGAGGAGTGGTACAAGGGTGGGAAGCTTCTGATTGACGTTGAAGACCATAACCCTAACCCTAAGGCACAAAAAAGGGTAAGTACAAATACTGCATTTTTACCACGCAGTTACATAGCGGCTATAGAATATGTGTATATTCCATGGTCAGATTTCTATTTATATTCATATTCATATATTTACATTTTTACTAATATTCATATTCCATTCCTCTCTAATTTAGATTTAAATCTCACAGACATGAAACAAAACCTTGCTGCGCTGTACAACTTGTGTTCTGCAATGACAATAAAGACTATTCTAAATCACAAAATAAGGTTAATCTGTATAATGCCTTTCAGAAAGACAGACAAATACTGAACAATACATTTCCAGGACTACTGTATGATATACGTCTGTGAGAAGCCTTTCCCCCTTCTGGAACAGTATTACAAACTTCTTGTTTTCCACTTTTGTTGCAGTAAAAATTCCTGTCTTTATTTTTTATTTTTTTTCTTAACAGCATTCCTTGAATTGACTCCAGGGCTGCCTACAGACATCCGTGTGGAAATAATAATAACAGGAAAAGCAAAGAAAGTAGAAAAAGAATGAACGGGGGTGGAGGGCGAAACGAGATTGCCAAGAGCAAAGCCACTTCTGTGTTTTAGACGGCGCGTATCCCCTCCCCACCTCCCTACCTCCCTACCTCCACACACACGCACGCGGCGCGCTTTCCTGCGTGATTTACGACAACACGCTGCCTAGATCACAGGGCCCAATCTGAACACACAAAGGCAGACACTTAAAAAAGACAGGAGGACACATGTTTTGGCTGACTGGCTACTGACGGGCGCTCGAGGAACAAGAAAGCACACGCTCAAACGCGAGCACGGCTTCCTGAGGAAAGTGGAATAATCCTTGATGAGAGCGATTAAGAGTCGCTAAAGACCAGGTACTGTGGGGAAGGAAAACACTGTTGCACAGTGGTGCCCATAAATAATCCCTCTTTACACGCTGTGCTGTCGAAAGTGTCTGGGGGACACGGAAAACAAGTAAAAAAGGGCTTATGTTAGCTATAGGCTAAAGGACACCCACCTCAAAAAACGTTCACAAAGCTGCTAATCAGCGGTTGACACCGCACTCTGCATGCTTTTGTTTAAAGGGTCTATATTATGTTATAGACCCTTTAACGTAATATAGACCCTTTAAACAAAAGGGTCTATATTATGTTATAGTTACAGATATAAATGATCATGGAAAATCCAAAAAGTCACTTTTCCATTGATAAAATGCAGAGTTCAGGCATGTTGTCTGGAGTCGCTGGAGATTACTGGCAAGCAGTGACTAAAAAAAATAAAAATAAAAAAGTCTCCTGCTGAAACTCAAGCATACAAACCAAAGTAAAGGAATGTGGGCACAACAGGAAGGCTGGAATCGATGCATTTCATCAGAAAATAA
This sequence comes from Chelon auratus, assembly GCA_030220025.1. Taxonomy (NCBI): domain Eukaryota; kingdom Metazoa; phylum Chordata; class Actinopteri; order Mugiliformes; family Mugilidae; genus Chelon; species Chelon auratus. Next base: position 1,954 of record JASGAT010356514.1, on the reverse strand, counting down.
GTTTATAATGGTGCAACACTGAAGACCGCAGTCAGTCGTTTTCATGACGTTAATCCCTCACTCAAAGACAGCCCATGTGTGACAGGTAATACTTTTGTGGAGGGATTACTGAAGCCAGACGTGTACCGTACAACCTCACACACACACACACAAACACACATACAATTCATTCTGAGGGTTTTATTCAGAACCATCTGAGGAGGATTTGGCTCCTGAATCTTTCAATAAAAAAGATCATCTATAGGCTTTATGTTAACAGGACAAACCTGCATGTTATTCAGGGTCAGACAAACATTCTCACAGTTGTCAGTTGCCCACCAGGTACCCCCATTCCATAGCAATGACACTCCTCAATGGCAGCAGCCATCCCCAGCAGGATGCGGTTGCAGGGATGCGGTTTAGAAGCAACTCTAAAAAACATGAAGAACAGAACAAGGTATTGACCTGGCCTCCAAATTCACTACATCCCAAACTGATCAAGTATTTGTGGGATGATCCACAGCGCCCCCTCCCCTCAACCCATAGGACCCAAAGGCCCCCCACTAACATCATTCTGTTCCCAGACAATACAGGACACCCTCAGAAGGCTCTTTTTCTCAATTTCGGAGGTTGCTGTGGGAAGTAAAGAGTGAAATTTCTATTTTGGCAAATTCACACCTGAAAACCATGATTCACTCCTTCGCTATTCATAATTGACAGTAGTTGAACACATATGCTTTCCCTTTCCATCATTTGAAGCAACTACACTTTAAAGACACACACACATACACAGGAAGAATTAAGACATTCAAATAAAAGCAGTAAGTATAACCGTGGGGCATGCTTTCCCTTCCAAACCACACCGTGTCTTACTCACGGATACACACCCATGCACACACATCGCCTCCTGTCTTCATTTGATTGTCCTCATTTGCCACAGCAATGTTTTTTTGCTGATCAGTGGAACCCGCCCACCTTCTGACCTTTAGGGACCAATTCATGCTGAGAGCTGATATGTCTCCATATAAAACCCAGTTTGCTCCCCTTCATTACAGGCGAAGCTGAAATTTGGACTTCCATGTAGCTTCAGGCCTCCATAAGAGTGGTTGATTGGATTAGTTAAAGCAAGTAAAGACAAGCAATGTGGGTTGGAAGTCTGTTGACAGTAATAACATTGCAAGCACGGTCCACTGAATCACCTGGTTGCCTTGGTTTGTACTACAACCAGTACACTGATAATAATATATTTGTCACATTTTGTTTGGATCATGCAGAATGCAAGAGGTGATGCGTGAAGACTGCTGAAAGTGACTTTGGCATGAGGATTATCCTATTGTTAAGTACACTGACTGGCCAAAAAAAAGGGTCAGGGTTACTACAGGATGATTACTACATGGGTGATTATCTTTCAGCTGGCAACAAGTTATTTAACCCCAACTGATGCAATGAGTAGCTTCTCATTTCTTATACAAACATGTCTAAAGACACATCCTATGGTCATGGAAAAGATGTTAGTCTGTTTGAGAAGGGTCAAATCATTGGCATGCATCAAGCAGAGAAAACATCTAAGGAGATTGCAGAAACTACTAAAATTGGGTTAAGAACTGTTCAACGCATTATTAAAAACTGGAAGGACAGTGAGGAACCATCGCCTTCGAGGAACAAATGTGGTCGGAAAAAATTCCTGACTGATCGTGATTGGCGATCACTTAAAGGTTTGGTGAAATCAAATCGAAGAAAAACAACAGTAGAACTCAGGGCTATGTTTAATAGTGAAAGTAAGAGCATTTCCACACATATGATGTGAAGAGAACTCAAGGGACTGGGACTGAACAGCTGTGTCGCCTTAAGAAACCCACTAATCAGTTAGGTAACTGGAAAAAAAAGGCTTCAATTTGCTAGGGAGCATAAAGATTGGACTCTGGAGCAATGGAAGAAGGTCATGTGGTCTGATGAGTCCAGATTTACCCTGTTC